>SEYY01007014.1:37500-39212 GCA_009176605.1 Armadillidium nasatum | reverse complement strand
AATATAATAATAATAATAATAATAATAATAATAATAATAAAAAATTTGAAATTATTAGCACTAATCAAAAAAGGATTATAATAATAATAATAATAATAATAATAATAATAATAATAATAATAATAATAATAATAATAATAATAATAATAATAATATATAATAATAAATAATATATATATAATAATAGTAATAATAAATATAATAATAATAATAATAATAATAATAATAATAATAATAATAATAATAATAATAATAATAATAATAATAATAATAATAATATATTGAATAAATAATAATAATAATAATAATAATAATAATAATAATAATAATAATAATAATAATAATAATAATAATAATAAAAAATAATAAATATTAACAAACCGACTAAAACAAAAAATGAATATTGAAAAAAAAAAAAAGAAATGTTTAATAAATCAAAGCTTTAGAATCATAATCATAATTATAATAAATGAAAACCTTATAAGCAAAGCCAATAGGACAAAAAAAAGCAGGAAACCTGAAAGAAGCATCAAGGGACAAATTGGTCACATAAAACGGAAAGCAGTGGACGGAATATTGCCATTAAGAGCGAGTGGAAAAAATTTTTTATGAAAAAGGTTCAAGAATTCTTCTGTTAAAGGTCTGAAGAAGTAGAACAAAGAACCTCAAATTCCTGAATAGATGCAGAATGACCACTGTACCAGGAATAATACTGTATAGTCTTATGTTCAGGGCTCGTTAGAGGGTTTCCCAGATTTGAATGATAATAAATAACGTTTACTGTTCTTGACGTAGAGTTCCATTTTAGTCTGGACTATGCAGCTGGCATGCCAGCCTCTACACTTAAGAGCATATACTACAGAGGACCTATGCAGTAAAGAGAGAATCCTTAACTTGAAATCAGAGCCAACAGTAGAGGCATTAATAGGTATAAAACTATAAGACGAGGATCACACTGAGGGAAATAGCCACAGAAGGATCTTGCGAAGTTGACCATGAAAGGTGGTCTACAACAAACTCATTTTATAGGCTATGGAGAGCATACGTTTAGGTCTGAAAAGGTTAAGAAGAAATTAGTTAACAACTTTACCCAGTAGAGACGACGGATACAGGATTAATTCAAAAAAATTGAATTCCTATTTGCAAAGAACACTCCCTGGAACAAATCTATGAACGCGAGATGTAATAGCAGAAAGCTAATAACTCTTCTAAGAAAAACTGTAAAAAAAAACTGTGAATAGGATTTATTTTTTTCACTCACGGCAAAGCCCTATTCAAGGAGGGGGTGTTAAAGAATAAAAATGAAAGTAAAAATAGAGTACAAAGTCCAGAAAATAAAAACCACCACAGTACCCACCTAACGCAAATTTCTCAGGTGGGCGCAGACGCGGGCTTTAAAGAAATTGAGATTAAATGCAGAGGAAATACAGAAGATGGAAGAGAGTCCACAGACAGAGGTGGCAGGAAAGAAAGAGGCACCACAGCGGACAAGCTGGAGTTGCCTATTCCACGCAAAATTGATGCGCGGACATTGCACCCCTTGTGCTGCGAGGACGCCAAAAGGTGAGGTATGCGGGTGATAGTTCCCTCGAGCATTTGCCACTGTAGTACCTATAGAAAAGTGACAAGGCACCAACATCACGTCGCAAAGATAAAGAATCAAGAGAATTAGAAAGAGCGGGACAGTTTATAAGTCTTTTAGCCTTTGACTC
>SEYY01007014.1:20000-22500 GCA_009176605.1 Armadillidium nasatum | reverse complement strand
TATATATATATATATATATATATATATATTCTTAAACTCTGTCCCCTTATTTTAAACTCATTCCTAATTAATTCATATTCTACTTTTTCCTTATCTTTCTTAGGATTTACTGTACCTATGTTTGACATTCACGTTTCTCAAATGGGTGTCAGAGATCGTAAGAATTTTCTTTAGGTGCCAAAATCATATAACTAAGTTGATCGTCAAAGATCTTAAAAGTTCTCTTTTTTCTCCAAGGATCTTTTCTCCAACTATATCCTACAAGGTCTCTTACCACTCTCATTCTTTCAGAAATTCTTTCGTTCACATAATTTCTCTTTACTATCTATGTCTCAAGCCTAAACATATTATACGGTTGTCAATTATTTCAAACATTCTTAATTTTTTCCTCCAAGAACCATTTCCACATGTACCCTGAAGGTTTCTCATCATTCTCATTAGCTCAGCAATTTCTCACTCATACTTTTCCTTTCTCTATATTTCCCTAAGACTGTTTTGCACTCTCAATCCTTTAGCAGTTTTTCACTTATAAGTTCCCATTTCCACAAATCCACTCCCAAACACATACGTACCGATAAATTCTCCGACCAATCAGCTCCAATAGTTCCATACTTTGAATCTCACATGTTTTCCACAATCTTCCTCTCCAAATTCCCAATCAAACTCATCACTTCTTCTTTTCCAGATTTGAATTTCAGAACTTTAATTAATTAATATTTTATCAAGCTCAAATACTAACAATATCTTTTACTGTCCACTTACAATCGGAAGTACAAACAATCATTACTTACCATACTTTCCTCTAGGTGGCATGTTCTCTGATATTCCTACGTTCTTTCTAAGTTAAAATTTTGATTAGACTAAGGAAATTTTCCCATATCAATGCCTTAGTTCTCTACTGATCACAATAATTTACTTTCATTCTTCATGACATTTAACACACAAACTAATTGTAATATAATAATAATAATAATAATAATATATATATATAATATATAATATATATATATATATATATATATATATATATATATATATATATATATATATATATATATATATATATATATATATTATAATATATTATAAAAAATTCTTATTATTGAAATTAAATTTAATTAATAATTAATTATTATTATTATTATTATTATTATATTATTATTATTATTAATTATTATATTATTATTATTATTATTATTATTATTATTATTATTATTATTATTATTATTATTATTATTATTATTATTATTATTATTATTATTATTATTATTATTATTATTATTATTAGGTATTAGTATCAGTATTATTTTACGCATCTCAATTTTAACTCTGATTTGAGATGACATCTATTTAATAACTATCACAGTGCTTTCAACTTGCATTCATTATCATGATACTTCAGTAAATTTCCCTTATACGTATTATCTATTTCGTAAAATTCTCTTCCCGTCTCTTAAAACAAAACTCATTATTCCGAGTAAATCCATTGGATTGTCAGTTGATATTTTTTTAATCCATTTCCATTTTCCACTATTGTTAATTATCTTTTTCGAGTTTGAGAATATTAATGAAAAATGAATACTTTGTGTATCGATATTTTTAAAGAAAACTCTAATTCACAGTTATGGATTGTTCTAATTCTAAGATTTTTAATTATGACTCCATGTCTTGTTTGATATCCTTTTAACACTTTCTATACAATTTTTTATTCTTTTCTTACCCTTCTTTGGATTCTCACAACCACACATTTCAATCGGCTACCAATGATCTCAAACAATCTTATTTTCTCTTTTTTTTCATTATATATCTTTCCCAATGTGCTTTTAAGGTCTTTCTACACTCTCCTTCTCTCAATAATTTCATACTCATACCAGATACGTACCTCTTTTTTTTTTTACATTTCCTGAAGACCGTTTAACGCTCTCAATACTTCAACACACTTTCTTTCGTTTTTACATTTACACACACATCAGCTCCTAAATACATACAAATTGATAAATTCTCCGACAGATTCTTTCCTAGTTCAATAATTTAAATCATCAAATTCTCCACAGTTTCCTCTAAATTTCCGATGATTTCCATCTATTTTTCTTTCAAACTCAACCACCACAAACTACATCTTTTATTTTTGACACTTACACTTAGAAATACATAAAAAATATCCCTTTACCATTA
Source organism: Armadillidium nasatum (assembly GCA_009176605.1). Taxonomy (NCBI): domain Eukaryota; kingdom Metazoa; phylum Arthropoda; class Malacostraca; order Isopoda; family Armadillidiidae; genus Armadillidium; species Armadillidium nasatum. The sequence continues at coordinate 20,325 of SEYY01007014.1, read as the reverse complement.
TTCTATAATTTTATTTTTATTTTTCTTATTTTTCATTTTATATCATTAAAACGGAAAAAAATTATATTTTGAATAAGAAGCAGTTGGGAGATTTAAAACCCCTGGGTAAATGAGCGACTTCTAAATCGTAGATAAGAAAAAACATGAACGACTTATGATGTCTCGCCGACGATTATAATAATAATAATAATAATAATAATAATAATAATAATAATAATAATAATAACAATAATAATAATAATAATAATAATAATAATAATATATAATAAATAATAATAATAATAATAATAATATAATAATATAATAATAATAATAATAAATAATA
>SEYY01007014.1:12500-15000 GCA_009176605.1 Armadillidium nasatum | reverse complement strand
GCTTGGCCTTGAATTTTATTGATATAAATCCCACGGAAAACGTGTAAGAGTTGTTGAAGATGGAACTAGATTAAGAAAGTTTCCACAGAAACCAGACTCACTGAGAAGAGACTTGGGTGTGGATTCTTCGCTAAAACATGCAGAAGAAGGTTCAGTTAAGAACTGATAGCATGCTTAAGAAAATAGGGTCTTTAGTTGCTGTTAAATGAGATTTTTAAGAAAATCGAGGCTTTAGATGCTGTTTAAAGGGATTTTTAAGAAAATAGAGGCTTTAGTTGCTGTTAAATGGGATTTTTAAGAAAATAGAGGCTTTAGATGCTGTTAAATGAGATTTTTAAGAAAATAGAGGCTTTAGTTGCTGTTAAATGGGATTTTTAAGAAAATAGAGGCTTTAGATGCTGTTTAAAGGGATTTTTAAGAAAATAGAGGCTTTAGTTGCTGTTAAATGAGATTTTTAAGAAAATAGAGGCTTTAGATGCTGTTAAATGAGATTTTTAAGAAAAAGAGGCTTTAGTTGCTGTTAAATGGGATTTTTAAGAAAATCGAGGCTTTAGATGCTGTTTAAAGGGATTTTTAAGAAAATAGAGGCTTTAGTTGCTGTTAAATGGGATTTTTAAGAAAATAGAGGCTTTAGATGCTGTTAAATGGGATTTTTAAGAAAATCGAGGCTTTAGATGCTGTTTAAAGGGATTTTTAAGAAAATAGAGGCTTTAGTTGCTGTTAAATGGGATTTTTAAGAAAATAGAGGCTTTAGATGCTGTTAAATGAGATTTTTAAGAAAATAGAGGCTATAGTTGCTGTTAAATGGGATTTTTAAGAAAATCGAGGCTTTAGATGCTGTTTAAAGGGATTTTTAAGAAAATAGAGGCTTTAGTTGCTGTTAAATGGGATTTTTAAGAAAATAGAGGCTTTAGATGCTGTTAAATGAGATTTTTAAGAAAATAGAGGCTTTAGTTGCTGTTAAATGAGATTTTTAAGAAAATCGAGGCTTTAGATGCTGTTTAAAGGGATTTTTAAGAAAATAGAGGCTTTAGTTGCTGTTAAATGGGATTTTTAAGAAAATAGAGGCTTTAGATGCTGTTAAATGAGATTTTTAAGAAAATAGAGGCTTTAGTTGCTGTTAAATGGGATTTTTAAGAAAATAGAGGCTTTAGATGCTGTTTAAAGGGATTTTTAAGAAAATAGAGGCTTTAGTTGCTGTTAAATGGGATTTTTAAGAAAATAGAGGCTTTAGTTGCTGTTAAATGAGATTTTTAAGAAAATAGAGGCTTTAGTTGCTGTTAAATGGGATTTTTAAGAAAATCGAGGCTTTAGATGCTGTTTAAAGGGATTTTTAAGAAAATAGAGACTTTAGTTGCTGTTAAATGGATTTTTAAGAAAATAGAGGCTTTAGATGCTGTTAAATGAGATTTTTAAGAAAAAGAGGCTTTAGTTGCTGTTAAATGGGATTTTTAAGAAAATCGAGGCTTTAGATGCTGTTTAAAGGGATTTTTAAGAAAATAGAGGCTTTAGTTGCTGTTAAATGGGATTTTTAAGAAAATAGAGGCTTTAGATGCTGTTAAATGAGATTTTTAAGAAAATAGAGGCTTTAGTTGCTGTTAAATGGGATTTTTAAGAAAATCGAGGCTTTAGATGCTGTTTAAAGGGATTTTTAAGAAAATAGAGACTTTAGTTGCTGTTAAATGGGATTTTTAAGAAAATAGAGGCTTTAGATGCTGTTAAATGAGATTTTTAAGAAAATAGAGGCTTTAGTTGCTGTTAAATGGGATTTTTAAGAAAATAGAGGCTTTAGATGCTGTTTAAAGGGATTTTTAAGAAAATAGAGCTTTAGTTGCTGTTAAATGGGATTTTTAAGAAAATAGAGGCTTTAGATGCTGTTAAATGAGATTTTTAAGAAAATAGAGGCTTTAGTTGCTGTTAAATGGGATTTTTAAGAAAATCGAGGCTTTAGATGCTGTTTAAAGGGATTTTTAAGAAAATAGAGGCTTTAGTTGCTGTTAAATGGGATTTTTAAGAAAATAGAGGCTTTAGATGCTGTTAAATGAGATTTTTAAGAAAATAGAGGCTTTAGTTGCTGTTAAATGGGATTTTTAAGAAAATCGAGGCTTTAGATGCTGTTTAAAGGGATTTTTAAGAAAATAGAGGCTTTAGTTGCTGTTAAATGGGATTTTTAAGAAAATAGAGGCTTTAGATGCTGTTAAATGAGATTTTTAAGAAAATAGAGGCTTTAGTTGCTGTTAAATGGGATTTTTAAGAAAATCGAGGCTTTAGATGCTGTTTAAAGGGATTTTTAAGAAAATCGAGACTTTAGTTGCTGTTAAATGGGATTTAACAAAATATTTGATGAAAAGCCAATTTCACAATTATAGCTTCTACTTTATTTGAAAGTCTAAAACACAATTTACATTTCATTAATTCAATACTAATATTTCTTAATTATTAATATACAAAGAATATTAAAAATATTATTATTAGAAAAATGAAATTATTACATAAAATA
>SEYY01007013.1:12500-15000 GCA_009176605.1 Armadillidium nasatum | reverse complement strand
AGGTGGAAAATTAATTTAAGGAAGATAATATTCTGACAAGGTCTCAGAACAAATATTTTATTAATGCTTTATTGTTCAACATATGTATGTAATTTCAATAGGTTTTAAAAATCTTAAAACGTCCTTCATCATTCATTAAATAAAAAAAAATAAAAATAATAATAAACCGTGAACTTTTCATTAATATTTAAATCTTTTAAAAGCGTAGACTACAAAGCAAATGATTACAGGAATAAAAAAAAAAAATGTATCGAATACGTTTCGATCTGGTGCTAATGAAATTAATATGTCAGGAGTGTGTGAAGAAACTAATTGACAAATGGATAACGCTGTTTTAAAATCTTTCATGCAATAAATTTTAAAATATTTAAAGTTTTTGCAGTTTTTAAAATACAAATGCAAAAAATACAAAACATTTATGAAAACAAATTCAAATATTCCATAATTAACTTCTTTAAAAGTTATTAAGTTATAAGTCAGTCTATCTCTGTTTACAATCTATGTAATCTTACAATTCTGTTTGGCAGCACCTTTTTATTTTGAAAATAATTCTACAATAATTTCAAATAATTTGAAATATATTAATTTTAAACTTATAATGAAAGCTATCATGAATCTTAAATAAGTTAAAAGAGCACATCTATACCAATCCAACATTTTTGCATATCTTACACATTTCCAACTTTAAGAGAAACAAAAGAAAGTAATTCATTTCAACTTGCAATATATATTTCTACAGTGATGCTTAAAGAAAAAATCTTAAAAAAGAATATTAAATCTTCCAAAGACACACAAGATAAAATTCAGCGACATTGAAGTTTCTTTATTTTGCCATATTTTAACTCTTGACTGCGAGCAAATATATTTTCAAAAATACTAATATTTAAACTCATTGCTGCAAGGAAATATATTATTAAAAATACTAACATTTAAATTCTAGAACGCAAGGAAATATAATATTAAAAATACTAATATTTAAACTCTAGACTGCAAAGAAATATATTATTCAAAATATTAATATTTAAAATCCAAAATTTGTGTGCTCATGAAGCACACAAAGCCTATGTCTAATTTATGAACTTTCATCAAATGATTAAGATTACTAAAGAATTTTATATATATATATATATATATATATATATATATATATATATATATATATATATATATATATATATATATTATATATATATATATATATATAATATATATATATATATTATAACAAGGTGTTACAGGTCCTCACAGACAAACTTGTGGGACCAATAGGTCACTCAGAAATTAAAAATATTTGTTAAGGTACATATATCTCCCCTCCACTCGTCGTCTCGGGGTTCTGCGCATCGGGCGAGGTGCGCGTCGCGCTACGTTACATAGTCCCGGTTTGTTGTTATTCTACTTCATGGGCGTACAGACACGATTACCAGTACGTCCGCGTTGTCGTGTGCGGATAGCAGTAAACATGGACTACGAGTTACATGAACTGACCAATATAATGCTTTACGGTGAGGATAGGAGATATGGACGAGAGGTTCGTTGCACATACGAGCAACGTTATCCTAACAGGAGACATCCAAACCACAGTATCTTTGCTGCAATACATCGCCGAATACAAAATCTGCAGGAGGAAAATCTTACAAAATCTTCGTTCCTCCGCATGTCGGGGGTGGAAGGCGTGTTGTGAGGACACCGGTGTTTGAGGATGACGTGGTAGATTCAGCGAGGTTCCGTCATCCAGCAAGTGTGCCGTGGTGCATACTAACGCGTAAGTTATTTGTCCATATGGAGGGTAATTTTGAACCTCGCATGCCGCCGCCTTCTCTACGAACGTGTTATTCAGATGAAGTCTACTTGTAACGATTATTTTCACAGCATTAGTAAACACGTCGGGAACTTTCGAACCCACATGTGGTTGCTGTTCGACATCAAGGTTTTCCGTGAACATCTGAGCTGGAACTGTTGGCCGACAATTGCAGGGATCTGTAATCCTGACAGCCAAGTTTAACGGGAGCTGCGTACCTACAGTTAACTGCAGACTGTACTTTTGGACCTGTTGGACAAAATAAGCGGTGCGCCGACAACTCTGGTTCCAACAGGATGGTGTTCTAGCACACTTCTGTATTGATGCACGGGCGCTGTAAACCGTCGACTTTGGGGGAACATTGAATTGGAAGTGCAGAACCTGTTGCGTGGCTGCCGCGTTCACCTGACCTGACGCTACTTGACATTTATCTTTAAGGGCATGTCATAGGGATGGTGTACGAAACTACAGTTACCTCTACAGCTCAGCTGATTGCCCATATCAATGATGAGTTTCACCGCATCCACACTGAATCCTACTATGCTCGACAGAGTTGAATGATTGTTGCCGCGACGGTATCAGGCATGCAAACTGTTTGAACACACATTGTAATGTAAACCAGCCTTCCATTAAAAATGTATTGTATTCAACTGTTTCTATTCCATTTCCTAGCTGTATGGGAGGGGAGAGCACATGGAC
>SEYY01007013.1:5000-10000 GCA_009176605.1 Armadillidium nasatum | reverse complement strand
ACACCATCCATTAACACATTAAACAACCACGGAGACATAACACACCCCTGCTTCAGTCCAACTCCCACTTTAAACCATTCAGTCAGTTCCCTCCTCACCCTCACCCTACAGTTCTGATAAAATGATTTAATTCCATTCAATAATCTATCTCTCACTCCCCCCTCCCTTAAAACCTCAAACAATTTCCTCTACAAACTCTATCATACGCCTTTTCTAAATCCATAAAGCATACATACCCCACTTTATCTTTCTCACGCAATTTTTCACCAATCATTCTCAGTGTAAACACCTGATCCACACATCCCCTACCTTCTCTAAAACCTCCCTGTTCCTCCCCCACTCTCTCTCTTGTCAATTCTTTCACTTTCGATACTAAAACTCTCTCATAAATTTTCCCTACTACACTCAACAAGCTTATCCCCCTATAATTCTTACACACCATCTTATCCCCCTTCCCTTTATATATCGGCACTATGCAAGCATCTTGCCACTCCTGAGGTACTTTTCCCTCTCCCAACACACATTAAACATTCTCACCAACCAGTCAACTATCACTCCCGCTCCCACCCTTATCATCTCCCCATATATACAATCCATTCCTGCTGACTTTCCCTACTTCACCTTTCCACAGCTACTTTTACTTCCTCTCTACTAATACTCCCTCCTTCTTCTAATATCATCACCTCATTATTCTCCACTACTTCCTCGCCTCCCACCACCGTCAACAAATCACTAAAGTGTCTCTTCCATCTCTCCCCCACTTCTCTCCCCTTGCACTACATCACAATCTTCCCCCCTTACTCCCTCTCCCTCTCCTCGCTTTATTTACCTCCTTCCAATATATATATATATATATATATATATATATATATATATATATATATATATATATATATATATATATATATATATATATATATATATATATATATATATATATATATATATATAATCGATGAGCAAAAGAACAGATTGTGTGAGTTAACTTACCTATTAACAAGTTCTCCAGCTTTATGTTTATCATAGAAAGCGATATCTTGTTTCAAAAGAGAATCGAAAAGCTGCATTCTTAAATCGCTGGCCATTCTCTCACCCATTCGTGTTAAAAAGGCAATGTATATAAATGTGAACATAGACTGAAAGAAATATTTAACATTTTACTCAACAAAAGAAAATGGAGAAGAAGATGCAATTCTTATCACAATTTGCAAAGTCAAAATACAGTAATAGTTTGTGCTAAAGTTTAAATAAAATAGGGACGAAAATGAAATAATAACAAATATAAACAAAAAAATATGGCCACTAATTTTTTTAAAGTTTTTGTCGCATATCATTAAAACAAACGAAATTATAAACTAATTTAAGATGGAAAACTTATTTGTATTCTCAAAATTCTTCAAAAAAAATCACATAATACTTAATTTTCTATAAATATGTAAATAAGAATTGGGTTGAATAAATGGGAAAATAAGGAATGTTTAAAACATATGCAGACGTGGATGATACGTCTATTTAAATGTATTCAAAATACTAATTTTAATCATCAGAGACAAACTTTTCTATTGTTTAAGAAAAAAAAATTTTTTTTGAAAGCATATACAACTTGTAAGGTCATGTCAAGAAGTCATTAAAATAGGATGCAATATTATACTGAAAAACATCTCATACTGAAGTATTTAAGGCATTTTCATTTCCATCAACCTTCAAGGTATGTTAGAATTTGATAATCGGAACTTTAGACTTACTTGTACAACGTAAACTTGAAATATTTTCATACAAGGTTTCAAGATATCATCCAGAAACCGGGATCCTTCGTTAGCGTTTCCTTGAGTATATTTAGCTACTACATTAACCACTTCTCCAAGTAATAATGGTATCTGGATATTACTCAAAGCCACAATAAGGGCACTCTGAAAAAGTATTGAAATATTACGATTTTATATATTATAACACTGGACAATACCAGCTTAACTATGACTGTTCTTAAAATTAAAAACTATAATTTATATTTAATACTCTTACAAAGAAAGTTTGGATATCTCTTAATTTTTACTATTTTCGAGGTGTTAAATTTCTCCTCTCTACTCTTTAACTCTGACTCGATCCTAATGTATTAATTAATAATTTTATTTCTTATGGCTATATCTTATCTCTAAGCATTTTTTCCTTAGTTTACTTATTACCTATTATTATTATTACTGCTTCATTAAATCTAATAAAGTTTAAAACCGAATCTTTTAATTTTAATAAATTTTTAAATATACTAAAATGAATATATTTAGTATGTACATAAACTTTTAAGTGTCATATTAAAAAAATGAAAAAATATGTAGATGTCTTGGTAAATAAAAAATTCCTTTTCGAATGCCAGATTAACGAAAGCATCTCTCTTTACTAATCAAAACTTTTGTAGTTTTTTTTTTCACTTGAAAATGTTTTTTAAATGGAAACATTAAAAATGATGATATGGTGATAATGGTGATAATGATGATAATGATAATAATAATAATAATAATAATAATAATAATAATAATAATAATAATAGTAATAATAATAATAATACCAAAACTGCTGCTATAAAATTTATTAGCTGAGGCTTCAGAAGTTGCCAAAACTGACTCCAGTCAAAGGGAGGATCTTCAACTGCATGAGTGGATGGGACTCCTTCAAGACGGTCATGCGGAGATAAAATGCTCCCACTATTTGCTTCGCAATTGACAAAAATATTGCGCAACACAACCTGCGAATTAATATGGGACATTATATTATTAAATTTATATATATATATATATATATATATATATATATATATATATATATATATATATATATATATATATATATATATATATATATATATATATATATATATATATATATATATATATATATATATGAAAATAAAATCGGCTCATGGGTGAAAAGGAGATAAAAAATTTCCAGGATAAGTTAAAGATGATGAAGAGTATCGATAAATCTAAAGGTTAATAAGTTGGTTAAGGTTATTTCCATGAATTAGTAAAATAAAGTTTTACAGTTAAACTAATAAAAGGAAAAAACTGAACTGACTTGTGTATTTTTGATACTATACAAAAAATTTTCAATACATTTTTTTAAAGGTGTTAAATATATATCTTATAATACAGGACTGAAAATAAGGTTTAATCTTTAATTTTAAAGGATCTATAATATATGTAGGATTTAAAAAATTAACAAACTTGTTCAAAAGGAAACATATAAATGATGTTTATGCATAACAATTAATAAATTTTATACTATTGTTCATTTTTATATTTTAATTATAAATTGAATTCGCTTCTTCACGTATATACCTTTCCACCTAACGCTATCGAACCTCCAATTAAAAAGTGTGCTGAACTTCTTGAAATTAGTTTCTGTTCAGGATTTTTCTTCGCATTTTTAATATTTTGCTTGACTTTATTAGAAATCTGAAAAGAAAAAAAAAGAAAATAATATATATATATATATATATATATATATATATATATATATATATATATATATATATATATATATATATATAATATATATATATATATATATATATATATATATATATATATATATATATATATTAGATTGCTAGGAATATAGCCACTATGAAGGCTCCTCGACATTGAAACCTACAGAGTCTTTGTGACATTCTCTTCTTAAAATCTTATCCATTAATATTGTTTTTTCATGCCCAGGAGCATTAATTCTTAATTAATATTCTTAATGTCGTTAATTTCACAATTTTTTTTATACATTTCTCAAAGTTTAAAAAGTAGAAAACAGACAAATTATTAGCCAAAGTATTTTCTTTAAATTCTCATTATGAGCGACTGATATTAGTAACAGAAAGTTAAAATATTTAAAATGTTAAATTAAATAGTATTTCAATAAATAAAATATTAATTTTATCAACTGGAGTAATATAGATATATTTTTTCTATACTTTTTTTGAATACTTTTATACCTGTTTGAATTTAGTCATCAACTAATAGTAGTAATGTTGGTAGTAGCAGTTTAAGAATATATTAATTAAAAAAACAAAAAAACAAACAAGAAATATGTACCAATATACATAATAAAAATAAAATTTTTAATAGGAATAAAACAAATTTGCAATAAATTTTACCTGACAGCGAAATTTAAATGGAAAATCTGCTCTTAAAGATTTTATAAAATCAGATGGATGTTTTCCAAACCTATCAAAAGAATAAAAAGATATATATAATATATATATATATATATATATATATATATATATATATATATATATATATATATATATATATATATATATATATATATATATATATATATATATATATATATATATATATATATATTTTACAGAAAGCCACCACTCACGGGCGAGCCCTTTTCAAGGAGGGCATATATATATATATATATATATATATATATATATATATATATATATATATATATATATATATATATATATATATATATATATATATATATATATATATATATATATATAGGAGAGTGCATAAGCAAGGTGATTCTCTTTGGTGTGGAGGCGTACATTCCATATTCTTTTAATTCTACTAAACCTAACAAACCTTGGTTTAACTCGTACTTGTTCTAATACTATCTGCAGCAAGTAAGCTGCCTTCAGGGATTACTGTCTTCATCAAACACCAAAAATTGATGTAACATATTTCATCTTGGACTCATGAAAAATTTATTCTCTGCAGCACCAAAATCATTTCTCTGCAATATAATCTTTCTGATCTTTCTTCCTCACACTCTTTCTGGAATTTTGCAAAAAATGTAAACTCTATCTTTGCCTTTCTCTCTTTTCCTCCTCTAGTATCTTCTGACAGTATAACTGTCACTTGCACCCTGCATTGGTAAACTATTTTCTCTTTGTCTTTCTATTTGAATCTTCCCTTCTTGCTGGAAATGTGCACTCATTCAACCTGTGACAAAAAAGGGGAGTGTTACTCAACTCTCTAACGACTGTCCCA
>SEYY01007012.1:32500-38307 GCA_009176605.1 Armadillidium nasatum | reverse complement strand
TAGAGTATTTCTTTTAATAAATAGTAAGAATTTAAGGAATATTTTTGATATTTAAGACTATCTTTACTTTAAATGATAATTAACAAATAGTAAGAAATAAAACATATTATTAATTATTATGAAATAGAAAACAAAGATTCTTTTATTAAAAATAACAAACATATTTTACGATAATCAAATAAAGTCTATTAATATATAGACTTATTTATTATTTTTTATTCAGTTAATAAATTTATCCAAACTTATTTTATTAAAAGAATTCAATTATGTTTATTTTTGACCAGGCCTAAAGCCTATGATTAAATGATTGTTTTTTTATTTGTTTTTGTTCTTTTTTTAGATATTTCTAACTCTTATTTTTGAATATAAATCCTTATTTGTAAATAAAACATCAAAATAACATAAATAATATTATTCCTGACGTATATTTTTAATAAAGTCCATTATACTTAACTTCTGATATTTTAAAAGGTCATATTATCAATTTGATAAGGATATTTTGATTTAACGTAAGGTGTACAGAAAAGATAAAATTGCAACAATAAAAGAATAATAAAGCTTAAATAAATTTTACTAAAATTATGTAGAATCTGATTTTTTTTCATTAATTAAGTCTGTATTTTATTTATAAAATCTTTAGTTATATTTAATTAAAAGAAATTAAAGAAATATCATTTTTTAATTAAAGTTTATTACCTAATGTAGATACTTCCAAAAGATTTAGTTAGCTATATGCCAAAACTTAGTTCATATATTTATAAATTTTAATAAATTAGTTGTTAAGTTAGAAACACTCTTAAAAATAAATAAATTTATATATTTTATTAAAATCGAATTTATTAATAAGGAAAACTGTAATTTCTTGCATACATTATTATAGGAAGATTTTGGAGGTTGCGTCGTAGTTAAATCTCTAGGTTGTGATATTGAGTGCTAATATTATAAATAAGAAACTAAATAATAAATGAAATTTTTAAAATTATTTTTTTTTTTAAAAAATTATTTTTTTTTTTAAACATAGAATTTACATATTAATTAAATTTGGCATGAGCATATTTTTTTTCCTTTTTCATTCGTATCTTCTGCAACCAGCATTATAAAATATTACTGGATTTGTTTAAACTTGAGAAAGTGTTTTACACATATAAATCAAAGGCCCAAAGGTTCTTTATGTAGCTGAAGTATTTTTATTTATTATAAAAATAAATTTTGTAAATAAAAATTCACTTAAATATAAATAATAGAAAATATATGTACAAAAATACTTTTTAATTTAGTTATTGCTGAATTTTGAGTAAATGCTTCTATTAAATTATATATATTATTTTTATAAAATCATATTTATTAAAGAAAATTATATTTAAACAATTATAACTATGTTAATCAGAAAGCAATTTTTATAAACCAATTGAGATTTATATCTGATATAATTTTTACGTAAATCAGATTATAATGGATAATGTTATTTTTTACCTATTAACTGGTAATGTTGTTTCTTACTCAGTAATGTTGATCTTACAATGTCAGAAGTAATGATGTCTTCTTACTAAGCAATGTTGTCCTTGCTATGTTAAATTTTAATGTTGAAATCTTACTAAGCAATGTTGTCCTCACTATGTTAAAGGTAATGATAAAATCTTACGAAGCAATGTCGTTCTTGCAATGTTGTTGAAATCTTACAGGGCAATATTGTTGTTATAATGTTACGTAGCAATGTTGCTCTTGCAATGCTAAAGATAATGTTAAAAACTTACAAAGCAATATCGTCCTTGCAAAGTTACTAAAGTTACAAACCATACTAAAGTACTAAGAAAATCGGGTTGAACCTAGTTGTAAAACGATAATTTAGTCTCATTTATTTATACTGAAGCGAAACTGATTCTTGCTGATCAGCTGTTTTACATTCATAATAGTCTGTATTAAAAAAGAATCTTAAAATCTAAACGCCATATCCGAAGCACACCTACCATAATTAACATCTTATTTTTTTTATAAATATTTGTAATAAAACGAATTAATGAAAAATAATCTTTAATTTTCTGCCACATCCCTATTTGCATGCAATTGGTACAATATAAAAAATAACTTTAAAAATTATATATATATATATATATATATATATAATATATATATATATATATATATATATATATATATATATATATATATAATATATATATATATATATATATATAATAATTATTTATATAATATCAGAAATATAATATTGATTGAAAAGAAATATTTTTTCGAATCAAGTAAGAGACGAGGTCTTGAAGAAGAAAAGTAGCTTTTATCAGTGTGTCAGTTAGATTAAAATGCTATAAAATTATTACCTAATTTGTTGCATAAATTTCTATTAATATAAAAAAATTTAATTTGCATAAATTAATAAGGAAATCCATATATATATATATATATATATATATATATATATATATATATATATATATATATATATATATATATATATAATATATATATAATATATATATATATATATATATATATATATAATATATATATATATATATATATATATATATATATATATATATATATATATATATATATATTATATATATATTATATATATATATATATATATATATATATATATATATATATATATATATATATATATATATATATATATATATATAAGATAGGAATAAGTGGCAACCTTGTCAAGATTTGCCACTCTAAAAGTCATTAAAAATAACTGGTAGTTTGAACAATATGATAGATTAGAAGAGAAGAGTTCCTATAACTTGTGATAGTTCGTTTACTATAGTATATATATATATATATATATATATATATATATATATATATATATATATATATATATATATATATATATATATATATATATATATATATATATATATATATATATATATAAATCCTTGAAGACTATCATAAAATTTTCGTTTTCATTTTATTTATTTAAAAGAAAACGACATTGCATTCATTTGTTCTTTAAACTTGAGCTGAATCGAGACTTTTAAGCTTTAATTGCAGACCGAAAAAAAGGAAAAAAAAAAAAAAAATATATGAAAAAAAACTCGAGAAACCTTTTTCTTACTTTAATTTCATGCTTGGGATGAGTGCAAATTTAAATTCATAAGTTCTTAAATGACGATTTGAATTCTTTTTTTTATGTATATATATATTTTTTTCTTATATATTTTTCTTTTTTTTTCTTTTTCTTTTTAGTTTTATTATTTTGGCTCTTGAGAAGTTGAAGAAAAGAAATAATTTGCCAGTTTTATTTGTTAAGAGAAGTTGCTCTGATCTTTAAATTGAGAATTAACTTTATTTTATGTAAGTTTCTGCAGGTTTGAGTGTTTGAGAGAGAGAAAGAGAGGGACAGAGAGAAAGAGACAGACAGAGAGAGAGAGAGAGACAGACAGACAGACAGAGAGAGAGAGAGAGAGAGAGAGAGAGAGAGAGAGAGAGAGAGAGAGAGAGAGAGAGAGAGAGAGAGAGAGAGAGAGAGAGAGAGAGGGTTATTTAATCTGTTTTCATTTTAAAATTAGTTTCAAATTTCTTATATTAATTTATAATCATATTGTACTAATTGTTGTTTTGCTTATTAGAAATTGAAATGCAAATAAAAATTAACTTATCGCGTTAGTATAGTATACTATATATATATATATATATATATATATATATATATATATATATATATATATATATATATATATATATATATATATATATATATATATATATATATATATATATATATATATATATATATATATATATATATATATATATATATATATATATATATATATATATATATATATATATATTTCACCTCTGGTGGGCAAAGGCCAGAGGCCTACCAATATTCCACCAGAGTTAGGAAGAAAGTCGGGAACATGGTCAAATTAAACGCCGACATGACCTGATACACGGCGTTGGAAGGTGCAAAAGTCATAGGAAGTTGGAAAAATAGATGAAGGAAGCGTGTACCAGACTTTACCAGTAGAGTACATGTAAGATTGAGCATAGCGGTTAAGTCTGGGGTCAGAGAGTTGGACAGAGAAAGGATGAGACTGTGTAGAGGGACGAGTCGCACGAGCCCTACTCAATGGAGGATGTATTCGACGAGAGATTTCAGAATAGCAGTGTCCATTGTAATAACGATAGTATAGAGAGCGACGCAACAATTCGACGGGCAGAAAGAGATTGGAGGGAATTAGTGAGAGCAGGAGAGTTGATAAGGCGATAAGCTCTAGCCTTCACCTTTTCCAGGAGAGCTGTATGAGTGGAACCACTCAAGATATGTGACGCATACTCCATACAGGGGCGAACAACACCCTTATACAGAGCAAGCACTGGGGTGGTGTGAAGAAATACTGAAGGTGCCTCAGAACACCCAAACTCTTAGAAGCTTGTTTAGGAAGAGAAATAATGTGATCTTTCCAAAAAAGATCATGAGAAAAAGAAAAACCAGGTATATTAAGGAGAGATGAAGGTTTGAGTTGTGTTTTCGAGGAAGATATCATAGTTGTGTGGAAGATTGTGACGAGTAGAGAGATGGAGGAATTGAGTTTTTGAGGCATTGAAAACGACCATGTTTTCTCAGCCCCAATTTGAAATGAGAGATAGATCAAAGGTTAGTTGTTCCAAGGCCACCCTCCTTGCTTCTATTACTTGTTGCTGGGAGGGGCACCTTTCAAAATGAAAAGAGTAATGAAGGGTGGAGTCATCAGCATAGGAGTGGATAGGAGATGAAGTAACAGAGAGAAGGTCATTAATGAAAAGTAGAAAAAGTGTTGGGGATAGGACAGATCCTTGAGGAACACCACTATTAATAGATTTAAAGGAAGAGTGGTGGCCATCTACAACTGCTGCTATAGAATGGCAGGAAAGGAAATTAGAGAGAAGGTCATAGAGAGAAGGATAGATACCGAAAGAGGGAAGTTTGGAAATCAAAGCTTTGTTCGAGACTCTATCGAAAGCTTTCGATATGTCTAGCGCCACAGCAAAAGATTCACCGAAATACCGAAGGGTGAAGGACCAAGAGTCAGAGAGAAGTGAAGGAAGATCACCAGTAGAGCGTTTCTTACGAAAAGGTTGCTTTTGCGAATAGCTAACCGGGTGCGGTTGTGGTTGTGAAACTTCGCTCTACCACTAATTTATATATACATACCATATATATATATATATATATATATATATATATAATATATATATATATATATATATATATATATATATATATATATATATATATATATATATATATATATATATATATATATATATATATATATATATATATATATATATATATATATATATATATATATATATATATATATATATATATATATATATATATATATATATATATATATATATATATATATATATATATATATATATATATATATATATATATATATATATATATATATAGACAGAGGGAGCGATAGCGAGAGAAAATATTTCAACTTCATTCTGAATAAGCCCAATTAACTTTCTTTTAATTTTAAATTTTTTTTTTTTTTAAATTTTGAAAATTTTTTCGGGCAATTAATATTTTTGAATGAAAATTTGAATCTCATTTTCTCTCTTTCAATTTTATTATATTTTTGTTTTCTAAATGTAAGGTTTTAAAAAAATATTTTATTTCATAAGGAAATAAATTGGAACATTTTATATCTTAATTTACTTAGATAACTTATCAAATAACAAGTGATATCTAATTTCTTAAAAATAGATATTGTTTTAAAAATAATCAACCATATAAAATCTTCATTTGCGGAAATTGATTTATAGGT
>SEYY01007012.1:20000-27500 GCA_009176605.1 Armadillidium nasatum | reverse complement strand
TTAAAACCTATTTGTTTGGTTCGAGATACAGCTTATCGAAAATGGCCAATTTTCGACGAAATTTCAAAATTTTTAAAGTTTGAGAGGCTGTATCTCGAACAAAACAAATAGGTTTTAAAAATGTCTTAAATGAAAGTTTTAGATATATCCATCCTCTAAACAATATCCAAATTTAGAGATCTTTCAACACAGGGTTTTTTTAAATATTGTTTTTCTCCGGAAGGGTGTTTTTTCAATTTTTTTCCTAAAAAAAAAAAATTTGAACTTCTATAATCAATGGCTATCAATAATTTTCCAAAATGTTTTCTGTTGCAATTGTAGAAATTGGGGCTGAGAATGCACAAAGGAGTTTTTAGGTCATTTGGACCACTATTTTACCACTTCTATTCATTCTCTTTTTGAATTTTTACCCCCTATAACTTTTAAACCTTAAGAATTTCAGAAAAACGTCAAAAATCGAAAGTTGCATATACATATACATATACAAATGCATTTACATTGTAAATTTCAGCTAAATCGGTCAAATAAAAAAAAACTTTTTTTGAGATTGGATCCTTCCCATAAAAGACAATGTACTAGAAATGATTAATAAAATTGAAGAAAAATATGCAAATTTATAAAAGAAGAATCAGGATGAATTATCAATAAACTTTTGGAATTTGAAATAAAAGTTGCAAAACATAAACCATTAATTCAGAGCATTTTCATATATTGAAACTCCAGTTATATATAAATATTCAAATTTTGGACTAATAAATATTCAAAATAAAAATGATAATGAATGTTTTAAATGGTGTATAGCGAGTTCTGATTGTTTAGAGCAGCGGTTCCCAACCTGGGGTACGTGTACCCCTGGGGGTACGCCTGCTATCGATTGGGGGTACACAAAAAAATATATGGCTTAATTAAAAAAGAATGTAAAAGGAAAAACTAATAGAATATAGATTATAGAATATCAAATTACGAAATTAAATTATTGTTCTAATATATATATTATATATATATATATATATTATATATATATATATATATAGATATATATATATATATATATATATATATATATATATATATATATATATATATATATATATATATATATATATATATATATAATATTATATATATATATATATATATATATATATATATATATATATATATTATATATATATATATTCTATATATGATTTGTGTGTTTACGAGGTACTCGTAAATAAAAACATTTTGAAGGGGTACGGAAGGAAAAAAAGGTTGGGAACCTCTGGTTTAGAGGGAAGAAATCCACAACGATTATCGTGAAAAGTAAAAGAAGCATCTGAAAAATATATTTGGAAAGTAATAGAATTTCCACTTAAATTAAATCAGATTTAAAAATTTGAGCGGCTCCGTAGCTCAGTCGATCGAGCACTCGTTATAGCAAGCGTGAGGTCCAGGGTTCGAGGCCTGGTCAGAGCGGGAAATGTGAGCGGTTTCTCCTTGCGCTTAGCTCCGAATGACTCAGTCGTTAAACGAGTACATCAGTGGAGTGCTCTTGCCACTGATGGAAATAATCTCCGGCATCCGCGATAGGCCTGGCCCAGCCAGCGGTATCCGCCGTGGGCCCGTGTAACCCAAGGATCTTCCTCGAAAGATCCCACTGACAGGACGAAAGTCCTTCCTGGGGGAAGACGATTATTAAAAATTTGAAAATAAGAATGGTGTTTCTGTTAATGTATACGGATTAGACGAGAAGGAAATATTATATCCATTAAAGAATTACAAAAACTTTAAAAAATAAACATGCTGATTTACTTTTAATATCAAATAAGGAAAATACACAGTATATACTTATGAAAGAACATTCAAGTCCATTCCTAGATAAAAAGAGTAAAGGAAAAACTTATTCATGTCGATTCTGTTTTCATAATTTTTATAGAAAAGAATTATTAGACAATCAATTACGAGAATGTAGTCTACATAAACCCTTAAGAGTGGAATTACCTGAAGGTCCAATTCAATTTAAACTGTATTATAAACTATTCAGACATCTTATATACTCAGATTTTGAAAGCACTTTACAAAAAATACATACTAGTCAACCAAATCCTAATGAATCTTATACCATTAACTTACAGAAACATCAACCAAACATTTGGTGTTGTTATACGAAATGTAATATAGATGAATATTCAAAGTTTGAAACATATAAAGGAGAAAATTCATCTAAAACGTTTATAGAATATTTAATTCTACAAACTAGGTTAATTAAATCTATTTACATAGGGTAAGGTAAAACAAGACTTGGTCTAAGGTAGAAAGATTAGTTGTTCATAAACGAATAAAAATATTTTACTGTTATTTTGATATTAGATTTTAAAAATTTATTTGTATTTTATAGTGGTATAACAATGGTATTCAAATTTCAATTTTTTTAATGGTCGGTGGGCGGTAAAATAAATTGGAGATTCAAGTGGGCACTCCTTCAAAAAAGACTGGGAAACACTGATTTATACGGTTGGGCAATGTCAACAGTGTTTGCCTACTGGGAAATTTAAATGGATGGAAAAGGTTGAAAATTTTGATGTTTTAGATAACATTGATGAATCAAGAAAAGGATATATTTTAGAAGTTGATTTTGAATATCCAAAAGAATTACATGATTTACATAACGATTATCCCTTAGTAGCAGAGAATATAGAATTAGATAAAGTTTCATAATTAGTTCCAAATTTAAATAATAAAGAAAAATATATCATACACTATAGAAACTTAAAACAGTGTTTAAATTTGGGACTGAAATTAACGAAAATTCATAGAATAATAGAATTTGATCAAGAGCGATTGGATGAAACCCTCTTTTGATCTTAACACGAGAAAGAGAAAGGAAGCGAGAAACTAATTTGAGAAAGATTTCTATAAATCAATGAACAACTCCGTATTTAGTAAAACGATGGAAAATATAAGAAACAGAGTCGATATACAACTAGTTAAAAATGAAGAACAAGCTCAAAAATTTTAGTAAATAAATCAAATTTTGAATCATAAAGGAAATTAGAGAGAAGGAAAGATACCGAAAGAGGGAAGTTTAGAAATCAAAGCTTTGTTCCAGACTCTATCCAAGGCTTTCGATATGTCCAGCGCCACAGCAAAGGATTCACCGAAATGCCGAAGAGCGGAGGACCAAGAGTCAGAGAAAAGGGAAAGATGATCACCCGTAGATCTTTCTTTACGAAAGTCATATTGGCGATCAGAGATAAGATTAGAAGAATTGAGATGTTTACAAATCTTCCTGTTAAGGATAGATTCGAAATCTTTAGAGGGAATGGAGGTCAAAGAAATGGGACGGTAGTTGAAGGGTTAAGAGGGATCCCCCTTCTTCGGCATAGGCTGAATGAGCGCACGTTTCAAGCAAGAAGGGAAGGTCGAAGTGGAAAGACAAAGACGAAATATTTTACCAAGGACAGAGTGTAAGCTCGGAAGCACAAGTTTTGAGAACCACAGGAGGAATGTTATCGGGACCATACGTCTTCTTAGTATTAAGCTCAGAGGGAACAGAAATGACATCTTTAGAAGAAACTCTAATTTTAGGCATCATTGAGTTAGATGGGGTTGAAGGAGGAAGAATAACTCCAGAATCGTCTAAGGTTGAATTAAAAGAGGGAAAGAGGAAGAAGCAAAGTTAAAGTTAATATTTTTTGCAAAATGCCAGAAAGAGCATGAGGAAGAGGAGCCAGAAAGATTATTGCATTTTTTTTTACAGAGAAAAGAGTTTTTGGTGTTGTGAAGGATAGATTTTGCACGATTCTTGGATGAAATATGTTTCGTGAGTTTCTGGAGTTTGGAGAAGACGGTAATCCCTGAAAGCAGCATCCCTGCGGCGGATAGCGCGTGAGAACAAATAGAGTTAAACCAAAATTTGTTAGGTTTAGTAGAAGGGAAAGAAATTGTAATCACTTCGGTTATGCGTACAGCACACTCAGATTGACCCCTCTCAAGGAAGCAATAATCATTCCATCTGAAATCAAAGAAGTGCGACCGTAAGTCTGAAAAGCTTGCTGCACCGAAATGCCACAAACGTTTTTTTTCAACAGAAGGTGGTCTCTCTTGCGGAAGACTTGAAAAGATAGAAGAGGATACAGAAATAAGATGATCGCAGGAACCCAGAGGAGGAAAGAGCTTAACAATCTGAGGAGAAGGATTGGAAGTTAGAAAATGGTCTAGAATGTTGGGTTCATCTCCAAAACGATCAGGAATACGGGTAGAGAGCTGTACTAACTGATCAAGGTCGTTTTGGATAGCGAAATGGAAGGCACTTTCTCCATCTGTATCATGAGAACTGGAAGAAAGCCGTTGGCGGTGGTGAACATTGAAATCACCTAATCTAATGAATTCAGAGAAAGGAGAAGAAGAGAGAATGTGCTCCATTTCGGAGTTTAGATAGTCGAAGAATTTATGATAGTCAGTAGAATTAGGAGATAAATAAACAGAACAAATGAATTTAGTCGCAGAATGGCAAGAAAGTAGAATGCGTAACATCCGCCTTTGGCTGAAAATTGAGGATAGAGACAGTAGGAGGAAACAAAAATGGGTTTTCCATCAGAACGCTCAAACATCTGAGTTTCGGTCAAGAATATGAGGTGAAGTCTGGTAGAAAGAGAGGTGATGTTCAGCAAAATGGAAATTGGAATGAAGACCTCAAATGTTGCAGAAATTAAGGAAAAAGACAGACCGTGCATCAGGATAAGCCGGCTTCAGAGTCTTGGTGGCACCAACCCCATCACCGGAGGCAGCCAACTCCCAAGTGATGATGGGGGAAGGGGTGGATGAGGGGCTATCTTTGGAATCCGCCCCTCTTTGATTCTCCGAGACTACCAAAGTTGACGCCATAATTAACTAGTTCTTTTTTTTAAGGGATATGTGAATGAAATAGTGTTTATTGTGTGTAAAAGGAGAGCCTACTCTCAGTAGAAGAAAGTGTACATTAGCGCAAAAAGGAGCGTACCATTGGGTACCAGGATGAGATGGGAACCTTAACATTCCGTATACCCAATGGGGGGTAATTTTTTCGCCTCAGGAGTGCTACTTCCCTCCCCCGTATATATATATATATATATATATATATATATATATATATATATATATATATATATATATATATATATATATATATATATATATATATATATATATATATATATATATATATATATATATATATATATATATATATAATTTTTAATTCATTTAATCTTGATCATGAATAAATAATTACGTTGTTTGATGAAATTGTGAATAGATTTTTGTAAATATATTTGTACATATATTATTATATGATAAGATCTATGATGAAATAAAGTAAATGAAAATATTTTTTTTTTTCTAAGGCAAATATTGACTACGAATTTTATTTTTTTTTACACAGTGAAAGTTTTTGTTTTTTATTTGTTTGTTTGTTTGCTTGTTTCTTTATTTTCTTTTAAGATGGGCCTATAAATACAATCAAAATAAACCTTGTTGCTTGAAAAAGAATTTGAATACTACCTCTTTGCTCTCACTCAAACACAAAAGCAAACTTCCTTTTATAAAAGGGAGTATAAAATAATAATGATTAAAAAAAAACTACAGTCTCTTTCAATTACAAATTCAGCAGATAGGCATGTAAGCAAACTTTGAGGGAAGATATAATAGAATTCCACAGAACAGAAATGACTGGAAAAGAGAATGTATCTCAACGTATAAAATTTACCTAAATTAAAAGATTTACTGAAAGGAAAATATTACATCGCCATTTATATGGAATTACTTATTAATTAAGTAGGTAATTAATTATAAAAAACCATTAATTAAATTAACTTTAATTAACGTATACATTAACTTTTACATGTATTTACTTTAATTTTGATAAACTTTAATTTATCTACATTTACTTACATTAATTTACATATTATATGTATATATATATATATATATATATATATATATATATATATATATATATATATATATATATATATATATATATATATATATATATATATATATATATATATATATATATATATATAAATTTGATTTTTCGATATAGTATTTCAGTATTTTTAAAACTAAATTTAAAGGCTGATTAATAATCTCTTCGGCCTCCTTTTTTTTCATCTAATTCCACCCTGTTCGATTCTGGCATCCCTCCTCCTACTCCTTCTCCTCTCAAGTGTCCCATGTCTCTACCTGTTATTACTCATGATCGGGTGCATGGGATCCTGAAATCTATGAACGTCAGGAAGGCCAGTGGCCCAGATGGCATTACCCCTCATAGCGCCTGTCCTCGTTCAGCTCTACTCTCTATGCCTTAATACTAATACTTTTCCTCAATGCTGGAAGCGTGCGTTTGTTCAGCCGATCCCGAAAAAGGTAGTCGCTCTGACCCTTCTCACCATCGACCTATAGCTCTCACTTGTGTTCTGTCTAAAATTTTTGAAACTCTCCTCAACTCTCATTTCCTGGATCGTTTGGAGTCTCATTCTCTCTCTCAGATCACCAGTATGGCTTTCGACTCTCGAGGTCAACTGGTGACATACTTTCCTATCTTACAGATCTATGGTCTTTTGCCCTTAGGGACTACGGGGAGTCTTGTGTGGTGGCGCTTGACATATCCAAGGCTTTTGACCGGGTATGGCATGCGTCACTGCTCTCTAAGCTCCCTTCCTTTGGGTTTCCTCCTTCTCTTTGCTTACTCTTGTCTAGTTTTCTCTCAGATCGTTCCATTTCGGCAGTTGTAGATGGAGCGACCTCTTCCTCCTTTTCTGTCAACTGTGGTGTTCCTCAGGGTTCTGTTTTATCTCCAACCTTATTCTTACTTTTCATTAACGATTTTCTCAGCTACAATTCTAACTCTGTTCACTCTTATGCTGATGACTTAACTCTGCATTCTTCTACTCATATAAAATCTGCTCCCTCTTTTTCTTCTAGAGTTGCTTCTCGTTCTTCAACTTTCCGATTCTATTCTTGCCGATCTGGATGGGATTTCCCGGTGGGGTCATAGCAACCTTGTGAAATTCAACTCCTTTAAAAACTCAACTTCTTCAAATCTCCCTCTCAAAAACACCTCAAAACTTTTCCTATCCTCTTCGATGGCTCTCCCGTCTCACCTGTAAATAACATTAACATTCTTGGTCTTAACATAAACAACAAACTGTCTTGGAAACAAACATATCACAATGGTTGCTAAAGCGGCCTCTAAGAAGCTGGGAGTTCTGTTCAGATTGCGAGAATTTTTTTTTCTGAGCAGCTACTCCAAATATATAAGGGTCTTATTCGCTCTTGTATGGAGTACTGTTCTTACATTTGGGAGGGCTCCGGCTCCTCCTCTCTTTTGGATAGGGTTCAGTTAAAAGCTAAAAGATTAATAAACTGTCCCCTACTTTCAAACTCTCTTGACCCTCTATCTCTGCGACTTGACGTTGGCGCGCAATCTCTTTTCTATAGATACTACAATGGCAGTTGTGGTGCCTCCTTTTTTCC
>SEYY01007012.1:5000-17500 GCA_009176605.1 Armadillidium nasatum | reverse complement strand
ATAAAATAAATAAACAAATATGCTTTAGATATTTAGATAATTTCATTAAAAATGTAACAAAAATGCATCTTTAATATTAATCAATATTTTAGTGATAAATAATACTCCTTTCATTAAAAAAAAAAAAAAAAAAAAAAAAATAAAATAGTTTTACAACAAACTTAAATTTAAATTATAAGATCGACAACACTTTTAGTTTATTAATTAAACAAATAGTTTTTAAATTTTTAAATTACCTCTTACTCGAAATTTAAATTCTCCTCTGATAATCGAACCGTCGGTAAACATAGATTACTTATTATGCTCCTTAAATACTAGCTCCCTAAACACAAAAGATATACGCAAACATGTGATCATTTAGTCACTCATTCTTCACATTTAACAAAATGCACAAACAATAAATTGTAAAATTTTCAATATCATTTATTCTTAATTAAAGAAATAATTTTTTTTTAAAGTTATCACCAACACTCACGGGCAAAGCCCTAATCTAAGAGGAGGTGTTAAAATAATAAAATAACAAAAAGTCCTACAATTCCCACCTACCTAAAATTTCGTAGGTGAGCACAAACTTGAAGTTTAAAGTAACTGATATTAAATTCAGCATGAAATACAGAAGATGAGAGAGAATTCCACAAAACAGAGGTGGCTGGAAAGAAGGGAGTTCCACAAAAGAAAAGCATGTAGTTGCCTATGTCCCAGCACAAAATTCATTGCAGACAATGTACCCCCTAGTTATATTATTAGCTATAGGAACAATATACATTTACCAAGTAGTTAAAAATATTATAATAATTGTTATATATATATATATATATATATATATATATATATATATATATATATATATATATATATATATATATATATATATATATAATATATATATATATATATATATATATATATATATATATATATGATAAGACGAAAAGCAGTGCACTCCCCCCTTTTCAAGGAAACCTGTGCAAGTGGAACCACCCTAGATTTGGCAAGCGTACTCCATACTGTGGCAAACTGTACCCCTAATATATATATATATATATATATATATATATATATATATATATATATATATATATATATATATATATATATATATATATATATATATATATATATATATATATATATATATATATATATATATATATATATATATATATATATATATATATATATATATATATATATATATATATATATATATATATATATATATATATATATATATATATATATATATATATATATATATATATATATATATATATATATAATATATATAATATATATATATATATATATTATATATATATATATATATATATATATATATATATATATATATATATATATATATATATATATATATATATATATATATATATATATATATATATATATATATATATAGATATATATATATATATATATATATATATATATATATATATATATATATATATATATATATATATATATATTATATACCTTCATAAAAACATGTATATATATATTTATATACTTATGCAATTATGTAAACCAAGTATCTCCTTTAAAAACCCTAATAAAACTACTATGCAATACTATTAAGAATTAACCAATCCCGTTTGTAGGAAAAATTGAGCAATATAGAGAAGAGTCTCATCATTAAGAATGCTAATAAAGAGCTGTTTTATTACCTTCCTTCTAAGAATAATCAACTTCTATTTGTAGGTTATCTCTTTAAGGAAAAAATGTTGGTGGAAATTTGAAATTCTCTTTCCTTCTATATATATATATATATATATATATATATATATATATATATATATATATATATATATATATATATATATATATATATATATATATATATATATATATATATATATATATATATATATATATATATATATATATATATATATATATATATATATATATATATATATATATATATATATATATATATATATATATATATATATATATATATATATATATATATATATATATATATATATATATATATATATATATATATATATATATATATATATATATATATATATATATATATATATATATATATATATATATATATATATATATATATATATATATATATATATATATATATATATATATATATATATATATATATATATATATATATATATATATATATATATATATATATATATATATATATGATCGCATTTTATGACTTTTTCAGGTTTGTTTCCGACTTTATAAAGTCTTTTTGAAGAATTGCTTATCTGAAAATATGGGATAAAAAACTACTTTTTTTCTGAAGGAAAAAAATATTTGCTCCTCAAATAACCCAAAAAAATAGAACAAAAAAAAAAAGAAAAAAAATGAGAAATTCTTTAATAGATATTGATTATTGTTAAATATCCAACAAATAATATTAAAAAGATTGAAAACAAAATATATTTTATAAAAAATAAAAAATAATAATAGAAAAGGAAGAATAAAATATATAATAAGAAAATAATATAAAACATAATAAGAAAGCAATACAAAATATGAATAAGTAATAAGAATAAGGATGAAATAATAGAAGAAAGAAAGAAGTTTGGGCGAATTTTGACACCCAAACTAAACTTTCTCCTTTAAATGTGACCCTCGATCGCACCTGATCTGCCAAATGCGTGAAATGCTTTTATTTACACAGAGTTGGATGCTTGCCTTCCCATTTCTTTTATTTATATTTTTGTTTTTAAAATTTCTTTGCAAAATAAAAAATACTTGTTGTCTATATATATATATATATATATATATATATATATATATATATATATATATATATATATATATATATATATATATATATATATATATATATATATATATATATATATATATATATATATATATATATATATATATATTAAAAGGTGGAGTACCCTGGTTCACACTAGCAAAACGTATCCCATACACACATGTCTGGACGTGTACGTGCAAAGCTAGAGTGTTATGGATGGGGTGGATTGCATCTTGAGCATATTGTTACAAAATATGACATAATAAGCCAACCAATCCGAAAGCAAGGCTGTTGTCGATCATTTTAATCATACATGAAAATTGTACATTATCACTCTAGGAAGAAAACTTTCAAGATATGTAGGTATCATAACTTTGGTATTATGTTTAGATGAAATAGTATCATTACTGATATTACAGTGATGTTGATTTTGGTAAAAATACTTGCGATTTCGTTATGATTAACCATTTTTATGTTACTGTTATTAACTATATATTGTGGGAATAACATCGTTTGCGTTTTTCAAGTCAACATCTCATGAACATCCTTCCAAAGGTTGACTTTTCTTTAAGCTTCAAAGTGCTTTCTCTTGTTGTTATGTGTACTCTCTCCTTTCGTCTTGAAACAACAATTCATTTCATTGTTAGCTTCAACCATGGCGCCTTAAGCTTTAATCCTATCATGAGTAGCAGACATAATCAACATGTACGGGCTTAGAGTATTTGGCGCACAGTTGTTCAATTGTGTTGAGGAATGTTTCCTGACATATGGCAGCAGAACTATCACACATTTGGCGCAATATTCCAATTAGTTAAGAAGATAGCATGCTTGGGGCTACAAACAATCAGTCAGTGGTAGACATAGAGCTGCATGCACGGCTGACCTGAAAGAACGTATACTGGAGTACGTTCCGAAGACCTTGAATGTGGAACACGACAATTACCTGCAATATTTGATGTAAATCGAAACAACTGTGCAACTGTGTTAGCAGATGACTATCCACTATGGCCCATAGTTTTCGCCAAAAGTAGTTTAGAATCAAATTGTAGACTTGTATTATTGGCAACTCTCCAGTAGGGCTTTATGATTTACAATATCTTTCTACTGGCGATGCATGCACAAAGTTTCTTGTCAGCAGCACACTTACCTATTCCCTTGAGGATGTGCCAAATGCAAAAAGAACAATAATGTTGTTTTTGCAAGATAAAGTCCCATCACATTTCAGCGACATAGTTCGTGTAGTTCTCACAGCCAAATAAGCCTGGCAAGTTAATAGGTAAACGTGGACCTGCATCATCGCTTTCAATCACTTAAGCACTGAAGTATTCTATTGACATTCTAAATTTCACAACGCAACATCAATGCCTGCAAAAACATTTGCAACAATTCTTCGGATTTTCAATGTTTTCACCATTAAATGGTCCGACGTATACGACCGTGAATTGACTCTTTTGGACGATGTACTGAGCATTTGCTGTGATTCGCTGATGTTTAAAGCCTTTATTCGTGTATTTTTCATTGATACTCTTTATTTTTAAGTTAGTATAAATAAATGAATTTTATTTCCGTGTTTGTCTTTCTATGATTGTAAATAAATTTCAACTTGTGGGAGTCATTTTGATAAAGAAGTTCCTGGACAATTACTCTCTCTCTCTCTCTCATATATATAATATATATATATATATCTCTCTCTCTCATATATATATATATATATATATATATATATATATATATATATATATATATATATATATATATATATATATATATATATATATATATATATATATATATATATATATATATATATATATATATATATATATATATATATATATATATATATATATATATATATATATATATATATATATGAGATAGATAGAGAGAGAGAGAGAAAGAGAGAGAGTCAGACAAAGAGACAGACAGATGGACAGACAGACCGAGAGACAGACAGATAGACAGACAGACAAACAGACACACAGATAGACAGAAAGACAGACAGACAGAAACAGAGACAGAGAGACAGAAAGAGAGGACTGGTCAAATATATTAAGTCTTACATTAAGGGAAAAGCAATAATTTTTAATAAGTTGTACTTTTCGCATTAATAATTTGGTTGTAGGTCACATCGTACAGATATTAAATCGAACGGCTTATTAAGTATTTTATTTGACACCAATCTTAGAGTGTAACTGTATTTTTGGGAATATTGGGTATATATATATATATATATATATATATATATATATATATATATATATATATATATATATATATATATATATATATATATATATATATATATATATATATATATATATATATATATATATATATATATATATATATATATATATATATATATATATATATATATATATATATATATATATATATATATATATATATATATATATATATATATATATATATATATATATATATATATATATATATATATATATATATATATATATATATATATATATATATATATATATATATATATATATATATATATATATATATATATATATATATATATATATATATATATATATATATATATATATATATATATATATATATATATATATATATATATATATATATATATATATATATATATATATATATATATATATATATATATATATATATATATATATATATATATATATATATATATATATATATATATATATATATATATATATATATATATATATATATATATATATATATATATATATATATATATATATATATATATATATATATATATATATATATATATATATATATATATATATATATATATATATAGAGTATTTAGAGTGTGTGTTTGGAGAAAGAAAGAGTTAAGTACATACCGTACAGGCAAAAACAAACAAGTGACCTAAATACAGAATAAGAACTTATTTGATATTAGATTATATATTAGACAAAGTCTCTCTCCTAAAGCCTCATTATTAGAGTCTCATTTAGTTTGATTGTTTCAAGATATTCTTTCTTCCCTTAATGAGAATGTATTCCCGAGTTTCAAAAGAAGAAAGAAAAGAAAAAAACATTAGAAGAAACTATATTCCCTTAGAAAATTCTTGCCAAATAAAATGGAATATGCTTTGCTGTTTGCTCGTAGAATCTGCTATATATATGTAAATTTAGTTTCCCTATGAGGATAAGCTTCTCATATATATATATATATATATATATATATATATATATATATATATATATATATATATATATATATATATATATATATATATATATATATATATATATATATATATATATATATATATTATATATAAATATCCATAATAAAAAATTATATAAAGCTATAAGTTAGCTGAATTGTTTAATAATTTAACATTGAAATTGTAATTAAACAATTGTATAAAGTATTGTTAAATGTTAATATAATATTATAAGGTATACTGAAACATTAATAAATAATGAATGACAGATTTAAAATTAAAATGATGATGCTTTAAATTCGCTTTTTATATCCTAGGTAAAATCAAATATTTTTATTAAATACTTGTTTCTCAAGAATGTTAAAATCAAATTAGGATGCTTATTATGATATGATAGAAACAGCTAATAATAACGCCTTTCAAGAAAAAGCAAAAAGCTCTCAGATATAAAAGAAACAAAATTGTTAGCTTAAGCATTGCTAAATATAAAGATCTTCAAGCTTCCAGCAGCGATGAAGAATCATAGTAAGAATGTAAAGGATACAATATCGATTATTTAAAATTATCTGAAACTCCCACGTTTGGAGGCAGTATAAATACCAACTGTTTGGTGCAGAAATAATTGCAAAAGTTTCCCTTTCTTTTGCTGAGCTGGAAGGACTTATTTAGCATGTCCTTCAACTAGTGTTGCTATAAGCCTTCTTTTCAATGGAGAAGGCCTCTTCCTTACGACGAAAAGCGAACCAAACTTTCACCTGAAAGAACCCAAAAGCTTTTATTTCTAAAAAATAACTTACCAATTATTAACTTCAAATGGAATATGTGAAAATGTGAAGTGTGAAGGTAATACTGAATTTATATAGGCTATATATATATATATATATATATATATATATATATATATATATATATATATATATATATATATATATATATATATATATATATATATATATATATATATATATATATATATATATATATATATATATATATATATATATATATATATATATATTATATAATTTTTTAAATGGGTGGAGGTTGATAAAGAGGTTGGTGGGGTGTTCAAGAGTTGGGTCCCCGTCCCACACTCTGGTAACATAGATTCTATATATATTTAAATTCCAAGAATATGGCAAAACTCTTAAAAATTAAAAATAAATATCCGCATACGGATATAATAAATATTATATATTATACTAATATATATATATATATAATATATATATATATATATATATATATATATATATATATATATATATATATATATATATATATATATATATATATATATATATATATATATAAAGTCTGCAACTCACAGGTATTATAGGATGGGAACTTTGTAGGATCTGCATGAGAGTTCAAAACAGATCCTTCAAGCATTTGAGTTAATCATTGTAAGATTACACCGATTATGCCAAGCAACACTTATGTATTAAATCAAAGGTCATAAAGTCAAGAGTTCCTTCTGACACTACATTCAGATTTCAGATCTTTGAAATCCTTTTGTGAAATAGTACTGTTTGTATAGCATATTATATAGTATATTATATATATATATATATATATTATATATATATATATATATATATATATATATATATATATATATATATATATATATATATATATATATATATATATATATATAATATAATATATATATATATATATATATATATATATATATATATATATATATATATATATATATATATATATATATATATATATATATATATATATAATATATATATATATATATATATATATATATATATATATATATATATATATATTACTATATATATATATATATATATATATATATATATATATATATATATATATATATATATTATATATATATATATATATATATATATATATATATATATATATATATATATATATATATATATATATATATATATATATATATATATATATATATATATATATATATATATATATATATATATATATATATATATATATATATATATATATATATATATATATATATATATATATATATATATATATATATATATATATATATATATATATATATATATATATATATATATATATATATATATATATATATATATATATATATATATATATATATATATATATATATATATATATATATATATATATATATATATATATATATATATATATATATATATATATATATATATATATATATATATATATATATATATATATATATATATATATATATATATAATATATATATATATATATATATATAATATATATATATATATATATATAATATATATATACCCTTATATATATATATATATATATACCTATATATATATATAATATAATATATATATATATATATATATATATATATATATATATATATATATATATATATATATATATATATATATATATATATATTTAGAGAATTCAGAAAACTTCTCATTCGAAACGAGACCTGAAAAACATCGTTTCTCACATATAAGGAACATCCGGTTTTGGCTGAAAATTGAGAACAAAGACAGAAGAAGGTAACAGAGTAGGGTTTGCTGTAAGAGCTCTCAAGGACCCGAGTTTGAGTTAAGACCAAGAGATGAGGCCTAGAAGAACAGAGGTGTTCGAGGAAGTGGAATTTATGCAAGACACCGCGATTGTTACAGAAATTAATGTTTATTCTTAAACACTCCTGTGTTTAACTACTAGTCCTTTTCTCTTCGCACCTATTGATAACTCTGACCACAACCTAATTACTTTTAATTTTCAAGCTTTCTCTCCAACTGCTCTGTTGCAAATATTAAATATATTTACAACCAAGGATATAAATGAAATATGGACTTTTAATATTTTAGTATAGTAAAAATAAA
This sequence comes from Armadillidium nasatum, assembly GCA_009176605.1. NCBI lineage: Eukaryota > Metazoa > Arthropoda > Malacostraca > Isopoda > Armadillidiidae > Armadillidium > Armadillidium nasatum. Next base: position 8,624 of record SEYY01007012.1, on the reverse strand, counting down.
AAAGTACCGTATTTGTTGCAACAAATAGTGAACGCGTATAAGTGCTCACATGTACGTTTCTTTATGTGCGGCAATGAAAATTCTTACGCATTCCTCGAGTCTACAAAGATAACGGGATTTTGAGTTGCTAATTTCTTTTTTTTATTGAAAACTTTATATTTTTCGATTGAGAATACCAATACATCTCATTCCTTTATTAAAAAATTATTAAATATATACAATGATTTAAAAATGTCTTACCTTTAAAAATAAAAGTAATGAATAAAAATCTTAATTAGGCAAAATTATTCGTCTGGCGACATCTGGAACTTAACACATTGAAAAGGGAGTCGAACGACAATAGTTACCATCTGTTCCGACTTTTCTCTTCAATGATATTTGATGAACTATAAAATGAAAACATCTATCATATGGACAATTGTTTTATACATCATATATATATATATATATATATATATATATATATATATATATATATATATATATATATATATATATATATATATATATATATATATATATATATATGGACAATTGTTTTATACATCATATATATATATAAATTAAGATTTATTTGTCTTTCTGAATAGTTATGGAATGGAAATCGTTGTTAAACAGAAATTAGCAATTTACTATAATACCTCAAGGGTTGGTAAAAATTGTTATGGAAAATGGCCGACATCATTTGTGTTTTAAAAGACAATTACATTTAAGTTTTTAAATGATTTAGAAGAATTTTCTTCAACAAGAAGAAATATAATAGTACAAACAAAAATTACATTTTTAAATTTTATTAAACACATATAACTATTTATTAATTTTAAAAATTATAAAACTTATTTTTTTTGCTGTCAGTCTTGTGACATTTGGTGTCAATCTGTAGTAAACGTAGTAAAATACCTTAGATAATGACAGGTGTTTCAGGATTGAATTAAAAAATGGGAAGAAATCATAGAAAACTGTTTATTTTTTGGTATATGAAAGCTTTGTGTCGCAGTTTTTACTTGCTTAGTTAAATTAGAAAATAGAAAGAAACACAAATCTTTGTTGAGACTATTTTATTACTTAACAAAAGGAGATTGCTTTTCGGTTACGGTGTGGAATATAAAAGGTCAAAATTTGCATATCTCTTGGCACTTTAGCATACTCTTCAGCTTTAAGAGGGTGTTAAGGTTTAGGCTGCAATTATCGAGAAACTCTTGTTTCCCTCCCTTGTCTTAAAATTTAAAGCGTATATTTGAGTTTCTTTAAAATTAATTTTTTGAATTGCAGTCTAAATTATTGTCTCTTTAATATTTTTGCGTGGTTGTTTCAAACTTTCGCAAACCCCTTTAGGCATAGAACTCTAATTCTAATTAGAGGAAGCATTAAGCTAGGGTCGGATTATTGCTTTTTTTATATAGAATAATCAGACGGAAACCAAATTACTTTGCTCTGACTGGTGAAATCCTTTAGTTAGTTTTTTCTGGCACGCCCTACCCTGTGGTAAGTAAGAAGTGAAGTGCCATTCCTATCTCCAGAAAATTAATTCTGAAGTTGTTATATCTTTAGAGTTTTCAAGCTTCAAGAGAGGTGGAAATCGATAGATTTTCTACTTCTCCGGAGAGTACCAGAACGAAAACTCTATTGAGATTTCAACTTAACATTTCTTTTATTTTAGTTGACTTTCTACGCGAAATTCCAGAATATTGAGTTCTGTCTTAAATTCTGAAATTTCCCACGTTAATTATAGTCAACTAAATTATCATCTTAAGAGTCGTCTATTTTATTTTTATTTCAGATGTGGGGTTATCAACAGTATAGCTAGGGATTTCTAGTTTTTCAAGTCCTTTTACCTACTACTATTCTATTTTCGGCGAAACTTAAAACACATTCTTTGGTGTTTAATATATTGTCATACACAGCATTGCTCACAACGCCATGACAAACAGTTAGCGTTTTTTCATTTTTTGTTTTTAGATACATACAAACCTATAAATAGATAGGCTACTTGTTTATATTATTAATAATATTATTTATAGATTTATTTTAGTAGATATATTATATTTACTTTTTGACAAATCCACACTAATTTTAGTAGTTGGGTTGTAAATAAATTTATTTTGCTAATAAATTTAAGGATTTATAATAATAGAAATATGACTCTTCTATAAATAACTTAGTTTATTTCTAAGGTTCTACTATTAGTTAATTGTAAATATTTTGACGCTCTAACGAATATTTTTTCATCTATTATTTTATATTATTCTGTATATATTATTTATTAAATTATTTATCATATTATTTATATATTTTTGTATATATTTAAATAAACATTGATAACAAATCCATATTAAAGTAAAATCAACAACACTTGATTTTATATTATATTTTTTATATATTCATTTACATACTTCTATTACTATCATTATAATAAAGAATAACATGAAAATTTATTCTTCCTTTTATTCTCTCGCTTCCTTCAGTACTGAAGGTATGACTCTTCAATTAATTTCAAACTTGGCCATTCTTAAATATAACTGAAATCCAGTTCATCGTTTCTTTTGAGATGGCTTATTTTGAAAGGAGAGGGTAGGAAGGCTAAAGTTTTAATTTAAATTGACTATTTATTTCATTTAACAACATACATTACCTTTGTATGGACCCGACCTTTGGCTGTCCCTTTAACATCTAAAGAAGTGGGTCATTCTGATTGAAGAGTTAAAGGGACAGGGTGGAATGTGTTCTAAAGGAAACTAGAGTTAGCAATAATGTTGTTAATTCTCCTCATTCGTATTTATTCTTTTTAATCCTATAAAAAAATACAGTCCACTATCACTTTACATGCGAATGAGTGTATGTAAATTATTTTATATTTAAATTATAATCCCTTTTCCTTTAGAAATTGACCAAGATAGAAGAGTGGTCAGAGTAAGAATGAAATTTTTCCATTTCTGATCATTCTCTATCCATTTGGTCGATTACAGTATATAAAATCTGACACATGCTCCACCCTTCCCTAAGCGTATCTTTTGGCACTTTGATCGGACTGATTGGTGAGCTTTGCGTTGATTCTATGACAACTATCCTTGGATGGACTGCTTTGTCTCTGAAGTTGCTTCGGTTTCTGCCGATAAGGTGGGGGCTGTAATCGTTGATGGGATGAACAGATTCATCCCTTCTTCGTCTAAATATTTCTCTCCTCAAAATCCATGGTTCTATCGCGCTTGTTCTCGTGCCATTCAGGCCAGAGACATCGTGTATTGGGAGTGGAAAATTTCTCCTTCTCCTATCACTCTTGCTAATTTTCATTCAGTTCGGAATCGTTGCAGAGATATTCTTCGACGAGCAAAGCGGGCTTTCACTAAAAGGTGAGCTGTGCTCCTTGATTCTCCTACTGATAAATCTTTCTGGCCTCTTGCCAAAAACATCTCTAACAACTTTTGTAAATCCTCCTTTCCTCCTCTTATTCGCTCTGATGACTCTGTTGCTAACACTCCAACTGAAAAGGCTAAACATTCTGCTCCTGTTGTCCTCTAATTCCACCCTGGACGACTCCGGCAATCCTCCTCCTCCTCCTCCTCCTCTCAGATGTCCCATGCCTTTACCTGTGACTACATTTGATCATGTGCATGGGTTTCTGAA
>SEYY01007011.1:0-25868 GCA_009176605.1 Armadillidium nasatum | reverse complement strand
TATATATATATATATATATATATATATATATATATATATATATATATATATATATATATATATATATATATATATATATATATATATATATATATATATATATATATATATATATATATATATATATATATATACAGTGAAACATTTCTATTACGCTGTCCTTCCAACTCTCGCCCCAAAATCTTTGGGGCATCACTTCTTTGATTAGGATCTCTGGACGAGACCGACTTGCGCCAGGAAGCTTCATCTACAAAGCATCCTGGCCGCCTCAACATGGGGGTGTCCAGGGGTCATACTGCTCCCCCAAAAAAAACAGCCTCCTCTCTAACCTTCACTCTTTTATCTACGTTTAGCGATTTATTAAATATATCTGTCCATCTCTTGTTATATATATTCTGGTCTTATTAGAGTTTAATATTTATTCTTTATATTATATGCTCTTAAAAGAAAATATTTGAATTTTGAATTTTATTGACTGAAAACTATGGAGAGGTGGTTCATTAAGAATATTCCTATATAATTTTTACAGTCTCCCATATCTTCTTTGCCCTTGTATATAAGTATTATTATTGTTTTCCCCAAATCTTCTGGTACCATACTATTCCCTCCAACATTTGTTTAAAAACCTCAGAACTGCGTCTTTCAATGTAGTTCTATTCCTCCTCAATCATTTTCTCATCATCACCGTCTTCTGTTTAATCACTCTTTTTCATCTCCTCATCCCACCATACGGTGTATGTCTTTTCCTAATCCTCCTATCCATTTTCTACAGTTTCCTCTGCTGCTTTTATTATAACATTCTATCTCTCTTCCACCCTATCTGCTCTCATTAATTGTTCCGCATTTTCACTTATTTTATTCACATATTCTTGCTTTTTACTTTCCTCTTTCAATGTCTCCACCTTGATTGCAATTCCATTCTCCTTCATCTACAGCCTTTTGATCCTTATTCTCAGATCCGCCACCAACAGAGTCCAAAGAGACCCCCGGGATCACTTTACATTTTTAACCATTCTTCTGTCTGATGAGATGATATAATCAAAGATCGATCTCTGATCAAAACTTTCTGTATTTTTATTCTATCTGTATCTCATAAATCTATGAGAATCTCTCTGATGATAAAAACCGTTTGTGATCTTCATTACTTTCCTCTTACAGAAGTAAAGCAGAACCTCTTGCTCCTATTTGTTATCTCCTCTCCATATAGTCCCAACATCCTCTCAATCTCATCTCATCTCTTCTCCTTCCCACTCTAGCATTAAAATCTCCCATCAGCAAAAATACATACTCCTTTCTCCCTTCCTCTAATTTCTCCTCCATTTTCATGTCTCTTTTCTTCCTCCTCGTGTCCTTGTTAATAAGATTATAAAAAGATAAAAATAACAATTAAAACATATTATATTAAAAACAGAGTTTTCGATCTCGCACCCAAAAATCTTTATTCAAGGTATACTAATAACTTTAATAGATCCCTTTATTCAAGACCCCATCATTCAAATTTTGTTGGTTCGGAATTATGTACAAAATTAACCCGAAATTTTTTTTTTTTTCAAAATGTTCTTGTAAAACTTTTTATTTTAATTATTTAAAATTTCATCAATTTTCATTTCACCAAGGGATCTATTAAAGTTATTAGTATTTTTAATAGCAATAGACTCTTTAAAACTTTCTATTATCGTTATTTTGGCAAGAAAATAGCAACTTTGCCGAACTCGTATCGATTATGTAATTTTTTTCTTAAATATGCCGATGTAACGCAAATTAGGGTCACCATATCTGACTATAGATGTCTTTCAAACTCTGTGTTTTTCCATAGTACCTACCATCACAATTTATGCACCCTACTCTACACCCACCCCCGTATCTTCTTTTCTATCAGATAAACGTGATTTAGATAAAAAAATTCTTTTAAGAGTAATAGGAACGAATAGCACAAACGATACGGTATTTGAGAAAAGTTTTTAATTACGTGTTTTTAAATCGAATGGAATAATTCTTTCATTATAAAATTGCTTTTTTCCTTAATTAACATTAGTCCCTACACCTATATTTTCTTCTAAACTTTTTGAAATGCTTTATTGATAACACTATCCAGATAGAAAAGGGATCTGAAAGTTTTTCTTATGAATTTTAACTCAATCTCTAAGGGAGGAGTGGGGACAGATTTTTAATGCTCTAATTTGTTGTGACGTAACAATACCCATTTTTATATGCTACTGTATGTATAAATGGGTTTTCTAAAAACAGAAAAAAACAGGGCCAATATTAACATTATTTACATCAATAAAGATGTCTAAAAAAGAAATTTTATTATTTTTTCATTTTCTCAAGCGTAAATTTTATTTTTCCAAAAATAATTGGGGATCCAAGGTGATGGGTAAAATGGCAAAAATGTCATCAAATAACTCCACCATCCAATATTTCGAAGAGTAACATCTCAAAATACAATTTCAATTCAAAAACTTCCATAAACAGTATACTCAAAATAGGGGAAAAAGGCGAACCCATACCCAAACCGAAAATCGGGGAAAGAGGCAAACCCATTACCCAAACCGAACTTCTGCCTAAAAAAAATGGTTTCCAAAAAAAAAAAAAAAAAGTGTGCTCCATACACATTTCAGAACCCGAACCATCTACATATTCTTTTAACCACCTCAAGGTAATGTGGGAACATTAGTAAACAGACACCACATCATAGATGACCACAATTTTATTGTTCAAATCCCATCCCTTCATTTTTTTTTTTTTTTCAATAAAATCATCATAGTTTTTGAAGAAATTTCCTTAAAATCCTCCCTCTTTAAATAGGGCAATGCCCGTGATGTGTGTGTGTGAATTTTTTATATATAAGTACATTCATATTGGGAGGTCAAAATCGAAAGGTCAGGAACCAAAAGGTCAAAAGAATTCAGTAAAATAACTAAAAATAAAAACGGCCAAATTTTATTGAATATTCAAACTACTGTTGAACATTAACAAACTTATCACATGAACATACGTGCATTTACAATTAAGATAAAACTATTAAAAATATGGGTATACAAATTCAAACTGGATAAAGAAGTTACATAATTCATGAACATTGAGTTACAAAACGTTTACCTGAAGTTTCAGTCAGGTCTTTAAAAGTGTAATACCCATCTCTACAGAATCCCAAGATGACTAGCCTCATCAAGTAGAAGCAGATCAGTGTTTTTTACAATCAATACAACGGAACTCACCACCAGCATCACAGTTCAGAGGTAAACATTCTTCACACGAAATGTTGGTACAATATTTTTTACTGCATTTAAACCACTTTTCTTGTTGTTCTTTAGTTCCATTTTTAGGATAGTCTTTACCACAAACATAGCATGAATTCATGTCTTCTCCAAACACCTCTTCTTCATCACTTGTATTTACTTCACCCTGTTGTTTCTTTGGAAGAAGCTTACTCTGTCGCTTGAAACCTCGTTTTTCTGTAACAAAATAAAAATCATAAACCCTTCAGTAGTTAAATGGGTGAATAATCAGTGAATTACGAAAACTAGAAAAGTATTTATACAATGACTTGCCAGTTTTTAGAAGGATTATATTTTATAATTTATTAGTAAGAGTATAATAATTGAATAAGCCTACAATTTCTTTTTATGAACTGGATAGGTATATTAAAAGAAATCAAAATCAAATTCATAAAACTTTGAAAATTGAAATATTTTCTATGAGACTATTTTGACATGCTAGGGATTCCCATTTCTAAAGTGTCAAGCGGTCGACCAAGTGTTCTCTGATCAACAATCTTCAATTATGTTGAAACTTGGTGAGAGTATACAACTATACATACATCTTTCAAACCAAATTGTGAAAAATTGTAGTTCTAAGATCTCTTAATAATTGAAGCATTAGGGTTTTTTTTCTGTGAAGATCACTTACAAGAAAAGGCTAAAGTTTTAAGGAGCTGTTATTTCATAACCACAATAGCTCACCATTTAAATTTAACACAATAGTTCTTTTTAGGGTGTTGAACAAGAAAATTGCACTCACAAAACTTCTAAACCCATAAAACTTTTCTATATTTCTATCTTAAAGTGGCAACGTTATGTTGTCGCAACATCTGAAAACCAAAATTTGTTTGCCAATGACACCAAACCTACACAATGTCTTCTCAAAGTTCAATTTTTAGCCCCTAAGCCCATTTAGTTGCTTAGATATTTACTTTCAAACATCACGAATTTAATCACTTTTTGAAATAAAAAAATTATTCAATATTATTTTGCCTACAACCATTGGAAAAAGCAGACCCTGATCTATAAGAATAATTTTATCCTATTCTGGGATCTTTTAAGATTTAAATTAGATTTGAAGGAAGAACTACACCTCCTACCCAAATTCTGTGCAGAGACTAATATTTACATTATTTTAATGAAATTACTAATGTTATTCGTTGTTATACTTCTTTCGTACTAAGTATTATCTAAACTAAAACTACATTACTTCAATTATGCAATAATTTCATCCCAACTTTAATTGTAAAAGACAAGCTATGGCATATCGAGTTGTTACTTTCAACTACAATAGTACATTTCACAGGTTTATTTGCAAAAGGTTCTTCAGATACAATTATTACAAGTTAATTTTTAAAAATTTTAAACATAAAATGATGACTCATTAAATTTATAAAATAAGTAAATTTTTAATCAGTCATTCAACAAAAATTGGCAAGGAAGAGTACATTCTTCAAACCTAATTTGAATGTCTTAAATGATGACAACAACAACAACAAAACAACAACAACAAAAATAATAAAAAAAAAAAAATAATAAAAAAATTAAAAAAATTAAAAAAAAAAAAAAATTTTTTTAGCTAAAATTTTAAACCCCTTTTTGAAGGCAAACATCTAAGCAACTAAATGGGCTTAGGAGCCAGAAATTGAACTGAGAGAGAATATGATGCAAGTCAATGTACAGCTGAAATAGCCAAAGTACCAAAATGAATGGGTTTATAGTTATTGGCTTAACAAATTTTGATTTTCAGATGCTGTGGCAACATGAAATGTAAAAAGTTATGGGTTTGGGGATTTGTGAGTGCAAATTTTCCTGTTCGGTACCGGAAAATAAACTATGTATCAAATATTATATGGTTGGCAACTATGATTTTGAAATAACTCTTATTTAATCTCCAGTATTTTCTTGTAAGTTAATCGTGGAGAATAGGTTTACCATCCAATAACAGATCCTTATGCCTCAACTATAAGAGATCGTGAGCTATAATTTTAACAACTTCGTTTGAAAGATTTATGTATACTAACACAGTTTCAGCAAACCTGAAGGTGGTTCAAAAGGAATGATCTAAATTTCAGACACATGGACAACATGGAATGCCCCATGTAGTAGAACCATTACCAGTGGTCACCTATTAACATCATTTTTTCTGCATATTATCCCTTTCTCTCTCTCAATACATACATTGATTACACCTATCCAAACCCATATTGTTCCAGGTATCTTTTCCTCTCCCACGAGACTAGAACTAAATCTGCTATGCAATTATAAACAAAAAATAAACATCGTCAATGACGGGGAACTGGTTCAACTGAGTACTGATGTGGCACTCCTAAAAAAATATATATATATATATATATATATATATATATATATATATATATATATATATATATATATATATATATATATATATATATATATATATATATATATATATATATATATATATATATATATATATATATATATATATATATATATATATATATATATATATATATATATATATATATTCTTTCCAGTCTCTTACAGCCTGCCGAATTGCTGTGTCAGTCTCTCTACACTATCATTATTACAATGTACACTGTTCTTCTGAACTCTCTCGTCGTATACCTCCTCCATTGAGAAGTGCTTTCTACACAGTCTCAACCTTTCTCTGTCCAACTCTCTGACCCCAGACTTAATCGCTATGCTCAATCTTACATGCACTTCCCAACTTCTTATGACTTACACACCTTCAAACGCAGTGTATCAGAACATGACGGCCTTTAATTTGTTTGACTAGGTTTCAGATTTTCTCACTAACTCTGGTGGAAATTTTAGTAAACACCTCTGGCCTTTGCCCACCAGTGGTGAAATATATATATATATATATATATATATATATATATATATATATATATATATATATATATATATATATATATATATATATATATATATATATATATATATATATATATATATATATATATATATATATATATATATATATATATATAAACTAAAAATAATCAGCATTTTCATTCAATCTTTACATAAAATTGAAAATTCCTAAAATTAAACCCTATGAAAAGCGAATACAATGCGATCACTTACCAGTATCACCAACTTCATTTTCCATACTAGTGGCTATTAAGTCGAAGCCCAGATCCGAGGTCAGATTCTTATAATCATCTTGATTTACAGCAATAGATAGAGGGAAAACACCGCAGATTCTGAAACCATCTTTTAATAAATTTGCTGTAATTTTTTTGCTGTAAGCGTCAGTCAAAAGTGAAGGTAAAGAATCTTTAAGCTCGTCACCACGAACTCCATTTGCTTCGATCTTTTCTTTAAGTGACTTTCGGAAGCCACTAACAAATGATACATCCATTGGTTGGCACGCGTGATGTAAATGTGGCATCAATGACAAAAGAATGACATTTTCTGCTAGTGCCATGTCAAGCATCTCTTGCGAGACGAGGGGAAGTAGAGAATTCATTAGAAGGATTACAGGGCTGTCTTCTGATCGAGACTCTGGACATCTTGGAAGAAAACAGTCCTCAAACCATTTCAGTAATGCATCAGAGTCAAAGAATCCTGTGGAATTCTGATCATACATAGCATCCGAAGGTCCCTTCTTTGTGAATTCCTCATCAGGTGCAAGATTTTTGAATAATGCAAATGGAGCCAATTTTTCTCCGGAAGCTGATCCACATATCATCACAGAAGCAAAATCATCTTTAGCAGAAAATTTATTAGACTTTATAAATCTTTCTCTAGCGGGTCGAATATTATCCTGGCCCTGGATTCCTGCTTTACTTAGATTAAGTGAGTACTCTGCACAACTCCAGAAGTTTTGAGGACTTTCATTTAAACTAAAGGCTTCAATGATTTCTTGAATTGGTGTTAGGTAATCACCAAGCGCCTTGTACGAAAACTTTGCTGGTGATAATTGATTTGGTTTTAAGAAGTCATAATTACGCAGAATATTTTTCATTTTAGGGTACTTCTTCCTGAAAGTGTTCGACCAATTCGTAGGTGGTCCATTCTCATCAAAGTGACCACCACCATGTACAGAGTCAAGACTCCAAGCGAAAGTTTTCACTTGACTTATAGTTAGGGGAGTAATCTGACTCATATATACAATAAAACGGGTAAGACGGGTTTCTAAATCTGGTTTTGAAAATAAATCCGATTTAAGCACGGCAGGTTTCTTTTCATCCTTCAGGTTTCTTGAACCAGATGTTTGAGAACTCTTCGAGAAACTTTCATCCTAATAATAATAATAGTATTAATTATAATAATAATAATAATAATAATAATTTTTTAAAATGTCTACTTACATTTATAGTGTACCATAGTTTCATACCTAAAGATGGCTCACCTACTTTCATATTTCAAAGGGAAGAGAAAGATAAGTAAAGAACGAAAAATAAACCAGTCTTTATAGCCCTGCGTGATTGCGAGCTTTGTATCAACAGCAAATAAAACTATATATATGTAAAAGATTTTTAACCCAAGAATGTGCCCTCTATAGAAGTCAAGAACAAAGTCAGCTCCATACATGGGAAATAAAAACACTGGGGAAAGACAAGTTGAAAAAAGTTTTTAAGAGCATTATGATTGAATACTTGAAAGATATTTTTGAGTTTGGAGTTTTTTTAAAAGTTCAAAAACCAAATTCTTAATGTCAACAAAGAGAAAATACTCCAGGAAAACCGACCAGCACCAAAGGCATAACAATAATTAAATGAAACCATTACCATATAAACCTTAGAACCTATCTTTGTAAAAATCCGAAGATATTTTCAAAATTTTATTCATGTATGAAATTCACCCAAAATGTCATATGTGCTGTGAGCATCAAGACCATGGCAATGTTTTATGACAGTACCAAAGAGAGTACAGATTTCAGAAAGTACTCACACATATATAACAAATACACTTTTACAGATTCTGCTTAAGGAACTTGGTACACAAGGGTTTAACTTTGCTTAATGTTAATGAACAATAAATTTACAGTTAATACATTCACATTTTCCTTAAAAAAAATACCAACTTTTGTCATTATGAGTATTTAAAAAGTCACAATAAAAATATATAAAGATGAATTAATTCAAAACAAAATATTAAAAGACAAGTAATTTTATTGGGCAAATAAAAATTAAAATTTATTTAATGCTGAGTACCAGAGTAAATGAAACAAAGATAATGCATAATTTGATAATTTATCATACTTAACTAAATAACTTAATACACATAACCCTCCCCCCCCCCTCCTCCAAAAATATAAATAAATAAATAAAATTTACATCTTGTAACTAATTTTAACAGCATAAAAAATGCATACCCAATAAAACACAAAACAGAATTGAGTTTTCTAATGTCTATTTGACAATATGATTATTATTATTATTATTATTATTATTATTATTATTATTATTATTATTATTATTATTATCTACCAACAAAAAATTTTCTCAACTTAATTTAAAATAAAAATCTTCTCCAATGACAATAATAGATTTTTCGTCTCTGAGGATTAATTTAAATTTATTACTAAATTATCTTCACTTACTAAATTACTTTCTGGTAAATCTTCATTGTCTGAAGGGTTTTGGTCACTAATTGGCGTTACATCTTCTTTCATTCTTGCCTTCCCTCTATTGCTGCTTGGAAGAACGCTTGGTGTACGGCCTTTGAAGGTTGTTTGACTTGTAATGGGCTTCACTGAAGATCGGCTTTGTTGGCTCGAATGAGAACTGTTACCAAAAGAGTTGTTCCTCTTCCTTTCCTGAAGACTGCTGCCATTTTCATAACGATGATGAGAAAAACCTTGTTGTGAAGATCGTTGTTGTTGAGGGAATCTTGCTTTCATTCCATAATTTTGGGGCATGCTTGAACTATCCTCATCCCAATAAGCATCATTAGTGTTATCCAATTCGTCATCTTCCTCTTCGTAATAGTTTTGTTCCTGAAGAGGGAACGATTTCTTTTTTTTCACAGGTGGAGAATGCATTAAATGTTTATCACCTGGAGAGTTTTTCCTCTTCTTTTGAGGTGGTGATTCTCTTTCCTCTTCATCACTGCCCTCCATACTTAAACCTTTAATTTTAAGGCTACGCGCAGTTTTCATAAAAGCTTTCAAATTATACTGGGCGACATTGACCTCTCCGCAATACATAAACTCTAAAACAGCTTGAAGAACTTCGAATGAGACATCTTTCATCATGACAACTGGATGCTGATTATAGTTTATGGAAGAAAATATGCGTTTAAAATAATCACTGTATGCGCTTAATACCAATTTATGAGCTTTCACAAATTTGTCTTCACAGGCCAAGGTTACATCTATAAAACATCCCTGGAATGAAAAAAAATAATAGAGTATATAAAATGAATGTTTTTAAATAACCAACTTACAAGTACAAGATAATTCTGCCTAGTTATAATTTTTTACGTATGATAACACGTTTAAAAATTTGTACATTCTAATAATTTAAAAGATCATGAATTCAAAATTCTAATGCCAAGTTCATTGTTTGCTATACCAGAAACCTGATTTTAAAATTTCCTTACGTATATTTGTGTGTTTACTGCATTATTTTAATCATGTATTAAGAAAATTATAAAATGTCAATATGTATATAATAATACTATTATTATTGCCAAAAAAAAATATCAATGAATATTCTGACACTGAATAATGAAAAAAATCTTTTTAGGCAATATCAAAAGATAAAGGCATGTAAAATGCTCAAAAAGTATTTTGACACTGTTTTTATAATAAGAATTTTTTTAATCTTCTACAGTCTAAATGAAGTTGAAGTGAATTTTTTTTTTTTAGCGTTACTTAGTTTACAAAACCAAGAATGTTTCTTTAAACAATAACAATTGCTTTAATACGTTTCTACAAAATAAATTACATGAATTGTATCCATATTAGTGATGGCATCCGCATCCGCATGCGAGGATGCGGAGCATTCGCATCCGCATTTTCGAAAATTCAACATCCGCATCCGCATCCGCACTTTCGGAAATTCAACATCCGCATCCGCATCCGCACTTTCAAAAATTCAACATCCGCATCCGCACTTCTCCAAAATTCAACATCCGCATCCGCAAATTAGAAAATATGACATCCGATCCATCACTATATATATATATATATATATATATATATATATATATATATATATATATATATATATATATATATATATATATATATATATATATATATATATATATATATATATATATATATATTATATATATATATATATATATAGGAACCGACCGGGGTTGGAATTTGGCCGGGGCCGGGGCCGGGGCCGGGGTCACCCAAATTTGGCCGGGGCCGGGGCCGGGGCCGGGGTTCTAGCCGGGGTTTTCTAAAATTTGTAAAGAGGTTAAAAGCACTGAAATTTAAGGTTAAGAAAATTAGATATAAGGTTTATTTAATTGTAAGGAAGGAGTAGAATAGTCAACATTCACTTAAATTAATGATTATATGCATTTTCTCAACAAAAAAAATGAAAAAATTACAGTTTTGTATAGTTAAAGTTTAAAAAAAGTACAAAAATTAAAAAAAAAATATTCTAATTCATAATAGTGATTCAACAGGTTTACTTAAGTAAGACCCTAAGGTAAAGTTTGAAAAAATGTAAGATATAAAATTATCAATTTAACCTGTATTTATGAATATCATTGTTATTTTATTGCCATGTATCAAACTTGTATCATTTAGCTGCATTATTTAAAAATTATTATTTTGTTTATACTTTCAGTCAATATGGCTAAAAGATCAGCTTCTGCAGTATTTGAATACTTTACAATGTTTCAGGATAGGCTCGAAATAGCTAAATGTTAACATCTGCAGTCAGAAAATTAGAAGAGAACCTCCGGGTGCTACAAGAAAAAAAATTTCAACCAAATCTTTTGGAGTATCTAAAATCAAAACACAAAGATGAACATTCACTAGCAGAAAAGGAGCGGTCAAAAGAAACAGAAAAGAAAAAAAATCTTAATTTTCTTATATTTTGTTTGAATTTTTTTTTTTATTATTTGACTGATTGAGCTGAAATTTTCAAAGTATGTGAATTTTTTCACGAAGTTCTGAGTTGATTTCGAGCATTTTTTTTGAGTCTATAAAGGTTTGAAACTTATTTGGACCCAAAGTTGAAAAAAATGAATAACTGGATCCAACCACTGGTCCACATGAGCTGAAAATTTTGCTGAATACCTTTGCCCCAATTTCTTGCATTGGTGGGAATAGGTTTTTGATATCACGTCTAGAAAAAAGTTATATAAGCACTTGAAATTTTTTTTGCAAAAATCGTACCCTTCTAGAGGAAAAAATTATTTATAAAAAACGCTACCTACTATTTTTTTTTATTTGTGAATATTGTTTAGAAGAGGGCAGGGCAACAAATTTTATTAGTGCATATTTAAATGCTCTTTGTTTGAAGCGAGATATAGCCTCTCAAACTTTGGGAATTTTTGAAATTTGGCCAAAAATGGACCTTTTTGAAGGCTATATCTCAAAACCAACGAATGTCATCGAATAAAGTACATAGAGGAATTTGTAGCCCCACCCCTCCTCTATACACACCAAAAATAGGAAATGTCATAGTTGTATTTTTTTTTTTTAATTTTGTTTGAAAAGGTTGATTTTTTTAAAAAAAAATTTCTTTTCCATAGTTGGTCAGTTTTTGGCTTATAACATTTTTCCTATAACTCTGGGAACAAAGGTGTATTAGAGACTTTTGTATCCCATTTAATTTTGAATAAATTGTCCAATTTTCAGCTCATTCTAAAAAGTGGTTTGGCACCGCCATTCAATTAAAAAAGGGTAAAATTTCAAAAAAAAAAAAAAACAAAAAAAAAAAAAAAAAAACTTTTAGCCGTAATAGACTCGGAAAAAAGCTAGAAATGGACTTTTCTTACCGGTAAAAAATCTATATAACTGAAAGTTTCAGCAGAATCGGTTGAAAATTTGAAAAAAAAAAAAAAAAAAATTAAGTATAATTTGCCATTTTAACCCCGGCCGGCAACCCCGGTTTTCCTTGATTTTTGGCCGGGGCCGGGGCCCCGGTCGGTTCCTATATATATATGCGAATTGTAGATCAAGAGTGAGGGTGAAGAGAGAACTATCGGATTGGTTTAGCATAGGAGTGAGATTGAGACAGGGGTGTGTAATATCTCCATGTTATTTAATCTATTGATGAATGGTTTACTTGGAAGAATGGAGAGAGAAGGGAAGAGTATTACGTTGAGAAATTTGGAGGGTGAATGTGAAGTGAATGTTTTACTTTTTGCAGATGATGCGGCATGTGTTGGTGGCAGAATCTGGAGAAAAGATGAGAATACTTGTGAGAGAGTTTGAAGGGAAATGTGCAAACAAGAGATTGAAATTCAATCCAGCGAAGAACAAAGTTATGAGGATTGGAGGTGGGGATGAGGAAATGTTAAGGGAAGGAATTGGTTTGTAGAAGTGTGAGAATGGAAACTTGAGGAGGTGAATGAATTCAAATATCTAGTAATGTTGGGTGGAAGGTAAGGGTGGGACGGAAAAAGGAATAAAGAACAGAGTGGTAGATGGAATGAAAGTATTGGGGGGCCTAAGAAAAGTATGGAAGAAAGGAAAAATTTCGAAAGAAATAAAGATAAGAATGTTTGAATGCATGTGTTCACCTTCTGTATTGTATGTGTGGAAAACATAGACGATAAGTGCTCGGTCGAGAAAAAGTTTCAATATCTTTGAGATGAAAGATTTGAGAGCGATAAAATAAATTGAGAAGGATTGATAGGATTAGAAATGAAAGAATAAGGGAGATGTGTAAATGGAAGAAGGGTGTAATTGATAAGAGAGCAGGAGGATGTGCTAAAATGGTTTGGACATATGTGAAGAATGAAAGAGAACAGAATGATTGACAAGGTACGTAGATCCGATGTAGATAGGGGAAGGGTAGGGGGAGGGGAAGGCCGAAGTGGAGATGGATGGATGGAGTGAGAGTGATTTTGATGGAAGGAATTTGAGTTTAGACGAGGTTAGAAGATTTGTGGAGACAGAGATGAAAGGTGGTGAAAGCGTTGAAAGGTAAGAATAGTTATGTTTGTAAGGGAATTGTGGCGGGCACCACCTCACGAAAGTGGGAAAGGTGATAGTGAAATATATATATATATATATATATATATATATATATATATATATATATATATATATATATATATATATATATATATATATATATATATATATATAATATATATATATATATATATATAATTAACATCCGCATCCGCATCCTCATCAAAATTAACATCCGCATCCGCGTCCGCATCCTCGTCAAAATTAACATCCGCATCCGACTTTTCGAAAATTCAAAATCCGCATCCGCATCCGCACTTTCGAAAATTCAACATCCGCATCCGCACTTTCGAAAAATCAACATCCGCATCCGCATCCGCATCCACACTTCTCCAAAATTCAACATCCGCATCCGCATCCGCATCCGCAAATTGGAAAATATGACATCCGATCCATCACTAATACATATACTCCTACAGTTGACATTTTGCTTAATATGACTGAAAAACATTATTAGTTTGTAGATGTTTTAATTTATTGTTTTTTGTTGCTGTTGTAATTTATTATTATAATTACAAAAACAAAATTTGAATTAAAACAAGAGCTTAAAGACAAGCAATAAGATAATAGTGGTAGTAGTAAGTGGTGGTAATAGATATAGTAAGTAGTTGTGGTAGTAGTAATCATAGTGTTAGTTGAAGTAGTAGTAAGTAGTAGTAGTAAGTAGTAGTAGTAGTAGTAGTAGTAGTAGTAGTAGTAGTAGTAGTAGTAGTAGTAGTAGTAGTAGTAGTAGTAGTAGTAGTAGTGGTAGTGGTGGTGGTGGTGGTGGTGGTGGTGGTGGTGGTGGTAGTAGTAGTAGTAGTAGTAGTAGTAGTAGTAGTAGTAGTAGGTGGTGGTAGTAGTGGTGGTAGTAATAATAGTAGTAGTAGCAGCAGTAGTAGTAGAGGTGGTGGTGGTAGTTATAATAATGTAAATAATAATAATAATAATAATAATAATAATATAATAATAATAATAATAATGTAAGTAAATGTTACCAACTGTGTATCTGAAAATTTTTATACTCTCCATTTTGTACAAAAATGACAAACAAGAGTTTAAAACTGAATTTCCACTCCAGAATTATTATACAACATCTACATAATTATAAGTATTAACATATAATTGGGTATTATATGTTTTATCACATTCTATTTAGAATAATTCTAACGTAGGTTTAGCAGGATATACACATTTTCATGATGCTTTGTATTTTATATGAAATAGTTTCATATTTTTATTTTAGTAAGTAAAATTAGTTTGATAAAAACTGTTACATACCTCTTGCCAAAGAGCTTGAACTTTAGTGCGAAATAAGTCTTCATGTTCGTCTGCACGCTCACTGCAGCTACTACTTGGTGAGCCATTTTCATCCAGGATAATACATTTTTAATTATGCATGTAAATGAAAACTGTTGATTGTTAAATGATAAAAATTAACAACTGCACAATTTACGAGCTTAAAACAGACAAACTGAAACCTGTAAAAAATTATGTCAGAATTTAAAATCTACAAGATAAAAAATAAAAGTTCCAGCATTTTATAATGTACATTGGCTTATTAAAAAATATTCACATAAATAACTAAAAAATCTGACATTTTGTGTTATAGTTTAAGATAGTTCAATATAGATTTCCACTTAATAATTAAGAATTAAAAGTAAAAATGGAGAAACCAATTTTTATATGTTCGTATATAAAATATATATTTTATAAGTACAAAAAGAGAAGTCAGATGACAATCTTATTTACAGGGTCTAGCATAATGATCTCTTAATTTTGAAATGTAAAAAAAGGAACATAGATAATACTGAGAATATTATTTCACTATGAGAACAATGGTAGTTATTTCATTTTCAAATTGCCATCACTTTATTTTAAAGATTATAATCATCTAATGTTTTCTCTCTTCCCTCTTGAGCTACAGTATCCTCAAGTCTGACCCTGTAGTAATGCTGCACTCATTTAGTCATACCTCAAGCTACTATTTTATGATGAATAGCATTTTTTAGCTGGTCAGTTGTTTGTGTTTTATCTTTAAAGACTTCCACCTTATGGTATCCCCCATAGGAAGAAATCACAGAAGAAAGATCTGGTGAGCAAGCCAGCCATGGGATGTCAACATAGTGAAAAGCAGTATCATTGAAGCATTTATCTCAAAACTTCCATAGATGTCCTTGCTGCATGTGCATTGGTTCTACATAGCGATAAAATGTAACTATTATCATACCTTCTTGTTCCTCAAAAAAGTATGGTCTATTATTCTAAATTCCAAAGAGCACACAAAACGATAATTGGTTTCCTGTGTGATAATATATAATCAAAATGACATCCATTGTTCTTTCTTATATTGAAATAAAATTTTTAAGTTCTAAAACAAGGAGAAAGATCATTTTCTTAGACCATATATATATATATATA
Source organism: Armadillidium nasatum (assembly GCA_009176605.1). Classification (NCBI taxonomy): domain Eukaryota; kingdom Metazoa; phylum Arthropoda; class Malacostraca; order Isopoda; family Armadillidiidae; genus Armadillidium; species Armadillidium nasatum. Next base: position 10,067 of record SEYY01007011.1, on the reverse strand, counting down.
TATATATATATATATATATATATATATATATATATATATATATATATATATATATATATATATATATTATATATATATATATATATATATATATATATATATATATATATATATATATATATATATATATATATGGGGTAATATCCTCAATTGAAAATGCCCAAAAGAACTGAGTACATCAACTTTCACACTTTTTCTAAAAATTCTTAGTTTCTTCTCCTATCCTGGTGAAAACATACGTCATATTATTTTCTGCTTTTTTACAAAAGCTGAAGTAAATAGTGAATAGTGTTTTCCTCTTTAGGTCATAGTGTTATTTGTAACCTGTTTTAGTCATCATTTAAAAATCAAACCCTTTATAAATTTTATTTATGATTTCAATAATTGAAACAACTGTTTTTATTAAATTCTTTAATTCTCTTCACTTGTTCATTTGGTATATTGACATTATTTACTGTTTGTGGGGAAAAAAATGGGCCACATATTTACATTACAATTTCTGTAATAATTCATTTTGCTATATATATATATATATATATATATATATATATATATATATATATATATATATATATATATATATATATATATATATATATATATATATATATATATATCATAAAATGGGGCAAAATAAACCATGCAGAGAGAAACTAACCACCCTCAAAAGTAAATTTTAATAAATTTTTCCTAATGAAAAACTTTTCTTATTATTGATTTTTGATATTTTAATATTTTGTATAAAAGTAGTTTAGAAATGACAACAATAAAATAATTTCCCCCTTTTTTTTTTTTTTTTTGACAAAATTCGAAAAAAAATTTTGAATACGTAACAATTGAACTTAGAGGATTTGAAGAATATGAAAGGTAAATGTTTGCATTTAAAATAATGCAAATTTTCTTTACTGTTTAGAAAATATTAATGTTGTTCAAAGATGGAGTAAACACTGACCAGAAAAAATGTTGTAACTTGTATTTTTTTTACCGATCTACACAAAATTTTCAGAGGTTGTACAATTGGGTGAAACACACATTTTTTATTTATATTTTGTAAACCCTTATCATAATGGTGCTGTGTACAGGGAAAATTTTTGAAAAATTTTTTCCTGTGCACAGCAGCGAAATTGTTGGGTATACAAAAAAAAATTTCTAAATAAAAAAAGTATCTTGCCTAACTGTACAACCTCTAAAAAAAACTTAATTTTTACACCCAACTATTTTATTTCTATGCATGGGAAAATTTTGTACATCTTCAATTATGTTTGGCTTCACACTCCCAGGTTGTCGCATCAGCATCAGAGAGAAAATTTAAGAAATTTTATAGCTTTCAGAGCTTCAAAAAGAAAAACAAAAAAAAATTTTTTAATATATTGAAACTACAAAGACAAAATATGAAAAAGTAAATTAGGCATATTCAATTGTTTATACATTTTTTTTTTACACAATTACATGCTGAAAGGCCCAGCATTCATTAGGTTAGGCCTATTTTCTGAGCGGTAAGCATACTTTTATCCATTACATCCAGGTTAGGTTGTTAAATTAGTTTGACTTAAACTGACCTGGACTTAAAGGGTAAAAGTATGCATAATGTCTAGCTAATAGGCCTAACCTAGAGAACACTGGGTGTTTGCTGTTAATGTTACAATTGAAATATGTAAATAAAAAAAATATATTTTCATAACTTCTATTTATGTAATTCATTTCATTTCATAATTTGTTTGTAGTTTAGCATATTTGTATATTTAAAAAAAAATAAAAAAAAAAAAAAATTTCAAATCTTTTTTAGGTTCTGAAATAGCATAAAATTTCTTAAATTTCCCCTTTGGTGCTGATGCGCAACCCAAATGATAATACGCCACTGAAGATGTACAGTGTGTTGTTAAATGATCGTACATATTACTACTTTTTAATTAATTATTTTTTAGTGTATTTAGAGTACAAAATAGTTTTCCGCAGCTCAATTTACATTAAAAAAAAATATATATTTCAGACCAATTCATGTTCAGTTTCATTATATTAAGAAAAAAAATATCACCATACAATACTATTATCAAAACTTTTAACAGAGATACATATACATGGGTGAGATACATATTTTTTGTTCAGAAAGATTTTTTTTTGTTTCACAACCATTTTTGTTGCTGAGCATGGGAAAAAAAACAAATTTGAAATTTTTCCCACACAGCAACAAAATGGTTGTAAATATATCAGGGTTGGTGATTTTTTTTGATTTTTTTAAAAAAAAATCAAAAAAAAAAAAAAAAAAAAAAAAAAAAAAAAAAAAAAAAAAAAAAAAAAAAAAAAAAACTTTTTTTTTTTTTGTTTTATTTTGTCATATTTTTTGATACATAATGATATAACAGATATATTAGTTCCTTCTTACTGTGTTAAAAACTTTAAAAGTAGTTTATATATTAGAAATATAACTTCCTTAATATTTGGTTCAAGATTTCATATAGGGTAATACAAGAATCTGATCTTCATTAATATAATTTATCCAATATAGAACTGTTAGAGTTTAGAATTCCTAATATATATTCAATCAAATCTTCAACAAAATTTTATTGAGCTTTAATCTAATGCAATTTGAGGTTTAGACAAAAGAGAAAACAGAAAAGACAATTCCTTTTAATTTTTCAACCATTTAAATTTTTATACATTATAAGAAAACAATATTCCTCTATATAAATTATAAAAGAAAGAAAATTTAAGCACTTTTGATGCATAATCATTAATCCATAAATTAAATACATAGCTTGTAAATATATATATATATATATATATATATATATATATATATATATATATATATATATATTATATATATATATATATATATATATATATATATATATATATTATATATATTGCAAGTTATGTATTTAATTTATGGATTAATGATTATGCATCAAAAGTGCTTAAATTTTCTTCTTTTATAATTTATATAGAGGAATATTGTTTTCTTATAATGTTGTATAAAAATTTAAATGGTTGAAAATTAAAAGGAATTGTCTTTTCTGTTTTCTCTTTTGTCTATAACCTCAAATTGCATTTGATTAAAGCTCAATAAAATTTTGTTGAAGATTTGATTGAATATATATTAGGAATTCTAAACTCTAACAGTTCTTATTGGATAAATTATATTAATGAAGATCAATTCTTGTATTACCCTATATGAAATCTTGAACCAAATATTAAGGAAGTTATATTTCTAATATATAAACTACTTTAAAGTTTTTTTACACAGTAAGAAGGAACTAATATATCTGTTATATCATTATGTATCAAAAAATATGACAAAATAAAACAAATAAAAAAAAAAAAAAAAAAATTATTTTTTTTAAAAATCAAAAAAAATCAAAAAAAATCAAAAAAATCATGATTTTTTCATAAAAAAATCAATTGATTTAATCAACTGATTAAATCAATTTGATTTAATCAATGCCAACCCTGAAATATATATATAAAAAAAATAAAAATTTTAACATTTAAAAATTCAGAAGTTGTATAGTTGGGCATGTTATATACATTTTATTTAGAAATTAAAAAAATAAATAAATTCCCATGTACAGCAACAAAATAAAATGTGTAATTCGTCCAACTATACACCCTCTGAAAATTTCGTGAACTTTGGATTGCTTTTGGCAAAACAAATTTTTAATTTTTCTGATTATAAGTATTGATGGCCATGCAACTTTTTGGGCATCAGACAAAAAATTCAATTATAACAAAATGAATATCAATGATTTAACAATCTACAGGTCAATTATCAAGTCATTCTGACAGAGGGAATGTGCTGAAAATTTTGAATAAAATTTTCTCCTACACATGTCTTCAATTTTTGTTAAATATTTCAATGTTTTATTTTTTTTTTTTCGGAAAATTTTGTTTTAGATAGTCTATAATAATAATAATATTACTCATTTATATTAATAAAAGCAGTATGGAAGTCATTTTTAAATAAATGGTTAGTTTTACCCTGTTAGTTACTTTATCTATGCATGACTATGCAGAATGAACATAACTAGGATGGATAGACATAGTCTTTCGTGCAATAATTGTTAGTTATTATTTTTAAAACTGACAGTTAGCCCTGTGTTAGTTTTACCCTGTGCAATTGGTTAATTATTCCCCTTCACCCCCATTGGAGAAGTCCATCTGAATGTGCAAGGTGTATAAATGAGGTGATTCTCTCTGGCATGAAGGCATGCATTCCATATTGTTTCCCTTCTACAATACCTCACAAACTCTGCTATAAACTGCAAGGAAGCTTCCTGCAGGGATAACTGTAATCTTCAAACTCCAGAAACTCATACAACTAATATTTCATCTCAGAATCATGGGAAATCTATTCTCCATAAGACCAAAAACTCCTTTTCCATTGTAAATACAAATATTTCTGGATTTTCTTCTTCTTTCCCTCCCTCTAGTATCTTTTGAAGGTACAACTGCTGTTTTGACTTCCTCTAAAGATGAACTCTTTATTCAAACTTTTGTCTCTAATTCAACCTTAGATAATTCCATACTGTTCCTACTCCTTCAACCCCCTCCATCTCATTTATGCTTAAAATTGTAATTTTTTTCTAAAGGCTATCATTTCTGCTCACTCTGAGCTTAACACTAAGAAGGCGTACAGTTCTGATGGTATCCCTCCTGAGCTTCCAAGCTTGCACTCTGACTTGGTAAACTATTTCATCTTTGTCTTTCTATTTTAACCTTCCCTTCTTGGGAAACGTAGCTCACTCAACTAGGAACCGACCGGGGCTGGAATTTGGCCGGGGCCGGGTTATGGCCGGGGTTTCCTAAAATTTGTAAAGAGGTCAAAAGCACTGAAATTTTAGTTAAGAAAATTAGATATAAGGTTCATTTAATTGTAAGGAAGGAGTAGAAAAGGCCAACATTCACTTAAATTAATGATTATATCATTTTCTCTAAAAAAATCAGAAAATTACAGTTTTGTATATTTAAAGTTTAAAAAAGTACAAAAATTAAAAAAAAAATTATTCTAATTCCTAATAGTGATTTAACACGTTTACCTAGGTAAGACCCAAAGGTAAAGTTTGAAAAATTGTAAGATATAAAATTATTTAATTTAAACTGTATTTATACATATCATTGTTATTTATTGCCATGTATCAAACTTGTATCATTTAGCTGCATTATTTAAAAAATTATTATTTTGTTTTATACTTTCAGTCAATATGGCTAAAAGATCAGCTTCTGCAGTAATACTTTACAATGTTTCAGGATAGGCTCGAAATAGCTAAATGTAACATCTGCAGTCAGAAAATTAGAAGAGAACCTCCGGGTGCTACAAGTAAAAAAAATTTCAACCAAATCTTTTTGGAGTATCTAAAATCAAAACACAAAGATGAACATTCACTAGCAGAAAAGGAGCGGTCAAAAGAAAACAGAAATGAAAAAAATCTTAATTTTCTTATATTTGTTTAAAATTTTTTTTTTATTATTTGACTGATTGAGCTGAAATTTTCAAAATATGTGATTTTTTCACGAAGTTCTGAGTTGATTTCGAGCATTTTTTTGAGTCTATAACGGTTTGAAACTTATTTGGACCCAAAGTTGAAAAAATGAATAACTGGGTCAAACCACTGGTCCACATGAGCTGAAAATTTAACTGAATACCTTTGCCCCAATTTCTTGCATTGGTGGGAAAATTTTTGATATCACGTCTAGAAAAAAAAGTTATATAAAACTTGAAAAAAAAAATTTGCAAAAATCGTACCCTTCTGGAGAAAAAATTATTTAAAAAAATTTTTTTTTTTTTACTCTATTTTTTTTTTATTTGTAATATTGTTTAGAAGAGGAACAGGGCAACAATTTTTATTTAGTGCATTTTTAAATACCTTGTTTGAAGCAAGATATAGCCTCTCAAACTTTGGGAATTTTGAAATTTGGCCAAAAATGGACCTTTTTGAAGGCTATATCTCAAAACCAACGAATGTCATCGAATAAAGTACATAGAGGAATTTGTAGCCCACCCTCCTCTATACACCAAAAATAGGAAATGTTTAGTTGTATTTTTTTAAAAAAAATTTTGTCTGAAAAGGTGGATTTTTTTTTTTTTTTTTTTTTTTAAAAATTTTTTTTCCTATAGTTGGTCAGTTTTTGGCTAAAACATTTTCTTAACTTGAAAGCAAAAGTCTTTAAAAGCTTTTGTAGCCCATAGAATTTGAATAAATAGTCTAACTTTCAGCTCATTCCAAATAGTGGTTTGGCCCACCATTCAATTGAAAAAGGTAAAACTTCCACAAAACAAAAAAAAAAAAAATTTTTTAATGTAACAGACTCAAAACGCTAGAAATGGACTTTTTTACCGGTAAAAAATCTATATACACTGAAAGTTTCGGCAGAATCCTGAAATAAAAAAAAAAAAAAATTGTATAATTTGCCATTTTAACCCCGGCCGGCAAACCCCGGTTTTCCCCGATTTTTAGCCGGGCTGGGGTCAGTAAAAATGGCCAGGATTGGCCCGGGCTGGGGCCCCAGTCGGTTCTACACTCAACCTATGCCGAAAAATGGAGACCCCTCTCAACCCTCTAACTAAAGTCCCATTTCTTTAAGTTCTTTCTAAAGTTTTGGAATCTATCCTTAACAGGAAGATTTGGAAACCTCTCAATTCATTTAATCTTAACTCTGATTGCCAGTATAGTTTTCATAAAAAAAACCCTCTACTGGTGCTCTTTCATTTCTCTATGACTCTTGTCCTCTGACCTTTGGTATTTTGGTAAATCTTTTGCTGTTACCCTGGACATATTGACAGCTGCTGATAGAGTCTGGAACAAAGCTTTGATTTCCAAGCTTCAGTCATTCATTATCTATTAGAGATATACTGGAACTCCATTCTGGCTAGAACAGGAAATGCTGATCTACTTCTGAGAAAAATTTGCTGGAATAATTTTATTTTACATAACACATAACATATATACAATATTTCTTTACACTCTATAAACCCTTCCTTATATATATATATATATATATATATATATATATATATATATATATATATATATATATATATATATATATATATATATATATATATATATATATATATATATATATATATATATATATATATATATATACTATTTGATAGCATACTTTCTTCCTGGCACATTAATCAGGCTAATTGGGGGGCACTGCATCGGTTCTTTGATAACTACTCTTAGAATGAATCCTGTTTTGACCTGGAGGATGCTTCTGTGTCAACTGAAAAGATAGGTGCAGTAATTTCCAAAGGGATGAGAAGATTCATTCTATCTTTAACTAAATCATTTTCATCTCAAAACCCATGGTTCAGTGGTACTTGCTCTCTTGCCATTCAGGAAAGAGACAGTGCTTGTCTTGCATAGAAAAACTAGAAATATAAACCAAATTTTGCACTAATAAAATGAAAATTCATTTCTTAATTTCCTAGTACTTATAAATAAGAAGTTTTTTGATGTTTTATAGTACATAATACTTTAAAATACAGAAAACATTAACCAGCAAATGAACATTAAAAATTAAGAAAACCATTAAACTATCTTCCTTCTACAAACCTTACATTCCAACTAAAGTTAATTAATTATTTTTCAAGGAATAATATAATCAATAAATCAATAATGTTGATATATTAATAGCAAAAATTCAATATTGAAAGTTTAGACTTCTTAAACTAAATTATAAACAAACATGCTAATATGCAAAGTCACCAATACCTCAAAGGAATATCAAAACAAAGATACATAGCCCCCAAAATCTGAGTTAACCATATGCCAAGATCATCCACGTATTGAACTAACTTTTTCTTAAAGATTGAAAGAGTTAGTATCAACAATATCCTGTAATAATCATTCCAAAAACTAACCATCCAATTGCTGAAAAAATACTTTCTCATATCCAAATAGCAGGACTTCTTTTTTTCTCATTTGCACGACCCCTGGTGAGACCACAATATTCTAATTACAGAGAACTTACGTCTACATCATCAGCAGACAAAATTTTGAATTATATGAATCAATCTCCCATCAAAGGTATCTTCCTTTGGTAAATTTGTTTTTCAAAGGAATATTTTTTTATTATTAATGTATCAAAACTATGAAGATGAACTGATTTAAAATAATTTTTTTTTTTTTTTTTTTTTTTTTTTTTTTTTAATTTAAATGATTTTGTACTCTAAATACAAAACCAAAATTAATTAATAAAGTAATAAATATGAGAATTGAACAACACATTGTAGGATTTCAATAGCATATTATCATTTGGCTTGCAGTACCAGGTTGTTGAGTCAGTGGCAGAGAGGAAATTTAAGAAATTTTTTAGCTATTTCAGAACTAAAAAAAGTAAAATTTTTTTAGTATTATTATTTACTAAACTACAAAATATTATGAAATAAACTGAATTATATAAATTCAAATAATTTGTTTAATTTATTTATATATTTTAATTATTTTATATTAATAAGAAAAACCAGCATTAACTAGGTTAAGCCAACTTGCTGGCTGTTAGGCATACTTTTACCTATTAAGTTCAGGTTAAGTTAATGAACTTGTTTGTTGGATCACAAATTAGTTTGACTTAACCTAACCTGAACTTAAAGAGTAAAAGTATACCTAATGGGTAGCAAATAGGCCTAACCTAGCAAATGCTGGGTCTTTCAATACTTAAAAGAAAAAATTTAAATATGGATTATTTATTTTAAAATAATTCACCTTGGTAGTTTCAATTTATTTATTTGCTTTATTTAACACCCTCTCCTTAAATAGGGCTTTTTTCGTAAGTGATGGTAATATATATAAAAAAAACTTTTTTAGCTCCAAATTATAAAATTTCCTAAATTTCTTCCAAACTGATGCAATAACCTGGTAATGCGAAGTCAAACACTATTGAAATAGTATAATGTTGAATAATCGTAATTACTTATTTTTAAAAACTTTTTAGTATTTTTAGTTTACAAAATTATTTTCCAGGGCTCAATTTACTGAAAAAAAATTATTTCTAATCAATTAGTCTTGGTATTTTCGATATATTAAAAATATTCCCTGAAAAGGCACATTCACCCTTTTTTCTATGGAAAATGTTCTCAATTTCTTTGCCTATCCTTGTAACTTGTTTCCAACTCCAAGAATCATTTTTGATGCTATTCCCAGCACTGGCTCCAATAAAAAAAAATAATAATTAATTAAGCAATAGAATTATTGATTTTGAATTAGTTGCAGGAAGGTGAGTGACATCTGCAATATTTAAAACAGGTTTGAGCATCATACATCATGACTAATATTAATGTGAATGGGTCAATCTTGATAGGCTTTTTACTTTATGGCTAAGAATATTTGGTGTGGTAGTTGTTAAGTTGCATGCAGAAAATACAAAAGTCATGTTTATATTCATAACTACCACGTGTAGAACACATCCTAAAAATTCCAACACTACATAGGCGCAAGAAACTGAATTTTTATCTACAAATGTTTGTATAATACAATGGAGGGCAAATACTTCACAATTATATATGAATAATATATTAATAAATTACTAGAACGACACCTATGTATTTTTTTTAAAAAAAAAAAAATAAAAAAAGCTTATAAATTGAGCCTCACAGATCTATATCAAAAAAAATTTTAAGGCGGTAAACCAAACTAGGGAATTGGGATGACGAAAGAGTTTCGATTTATATCGATATAAGTATTTTTTTACGATAGTATCGAAAAATATCGATGATATTTTCCATAGACTTTTTTCAAAAATATATATCGATATATCGATATTTTATCCTCAGTATGGAACCAACGATATATTTTTTTTACTTTAGAAATTTGAAGTAGTTTTCTGCTCTTTATAAATTAAAATTTAAGCAAAATTTGGGATAATTTTTCATATATATATATACTATATATATATATATATATATATATATATATATATATATATATATATATATATATATTATATATATATATATATATATATATATATATATATATATATATATATATATATATATATATATATATATATATATATATATATATAAATAATCACCTTCCCCAGGTAGGACTAAGTCC
>SEYY01007010.1:7500-28344 GCA_009176605.1 Armadillidium nasatum | reverse complement strand
CGATCAGAGCGAATAAGAGGAGGAAAGGAAGACTTAAAGAAGTTGTTAGAGAGGTACCTGGAAAGAAGGAGCCACCACAGTGGACGAGTGGAATGCACCTCTATCCACACAAAATTTATTTGTAGACAATACACCCCTTATGCTACGAGGACGTCGTAAAATTGGAGGTATACGGGTGATCAATTCCCTCGAGCATTTGCCGCTGTAGAACAGTTTATAAGTCTATTTATCAGTAGGAGAATTAAAGGAGTTTAGCACACCTTCTTTTGGTGAAAACCAGCTTTGCTCGTCGAAGAGTATCCCTGCAATGATTTCGAGCTAAATGAAAATTAGCAAGTGATATCAGAATGAGAATTTTTCCATTATCGAAACGAGGTGTCTCTAGCCTGAATGACACGAGAGCAAGCTCATTCGAACAATGGATTCTGAGGAGAGAAAGAATTAGATGAAGAAGGGATGAACCTGCTCATCATATCAACGATTACGGCTCCCACCTTATCGGCAGAAATCGAAGCGTCTTCAGAGACAAAGCAGTCCCTCCAGTGATAGTTAGCACAGAAGCAACGCAAAGCATCCCATTAGCAAGATTAAAGTGCTAGAAGATTTATAGGAGCGAAGACAGCGTATTTATGGAGAGAAGGACTAGTAGTGAAGTATAAATCAAGAGTATTTATGAATTGGTTGGGACAATGCGGAATGTGTGTTGGTTTCTTAATTAGTTGTTCGAATATCTTTGAGAATGCTGAATAATTCAGCCTCCTCTCCTCATTATCAGTATGGGAGGAACACAACTATTCAGTGTTGTGTACATTGAAGTCCCCTTAAATAGAGGACCTCAACATTTGGGTAAGAATATTTTTTATAAGTAGTTTAATATTATATTTTTATTTTTTTTACAGAACGCCACCACTCACGGGCAGAGCCCTTTTCAAGGAGGGGGCACACACATAATGAGAAAATTCCTTTAGACACACACACCTAACGCACAACCCTCAGGTGGGCACAGACGGAAGCCTTGAAGAGAGAAAGATTAAATACAGGAGGAAAAATAGATGATGGTAGAGAGTTCCACAGAATAGAGGTGGCTTGAAAGAAGGAGGCGTCACAACGGGCTAGCCTGGGGTTTCCTACGTCCACACAAAATTGGTGCGAAAGCAGGGCACCCCTTGTGCAACGAGGACGACGCAACGGTGGATAAATGCGAGAGGCCAATTCCCTAGAGCACATGCCATTGTAATACCTATAGAAAAGAGATAGCGCGCCAACGTCACGTCGCAGAGACAGAGGGTCAAGATAGTTTGAAAGTAGGGGACAGTTTATTAATCTCTTAGCTTTTGACTCAACCCTATACAGAAGAGAGGAGGAGCCTGAGCCCCCCCAAATGTGAGAACAGTACTCCATACAAGGGCGAATAAGACCCTTATATATTTGGAGTAACTGCTCAGAAGAAAAAAATTCTCGCAATCTAAACAGAGCTCCCAGCTTCTTAGAGGCCGCTTTAGCAACCATTGTGATATGTGGTTTCCAAGACAGTTTTGTTGTTTATGTTTAGACATATATATATATATATATATATATTATATATATATATATATATATATATATATATATATATATATATATATATATATATATATATATATATATATATATATATATATTATAATATATTAAAGCGAAACTATCGAATTCGCTCTCTGATTCAATCAATAAACATAAAACGACTATTTTAAATTAAAGCACTATAAATAATGAAAGCTTAAAAGAAAGGGATTATAGACAAAATGTTCAAAACTTAATAAAAAGTGCGAGGTTTAAAATTTAAACACATGATATTTCAGAACGTATCCAGTTCTCCCCTCGTGTATATATATATATATATATATATATATATATATATATATATATATATATATATATATATATATATATATATATATATATATATATATATATATATATATATATATATGTTGTTTCATATCTGAGATATGTGAAGAATATTGACGTGTTTTCTGTTTTCCTCGACTCTGTTGATCCTTGTTTCATTGTTGGTGTCTTTAATGAGTGTGTTCCAGAAATGAAATTACTGTAGAATTGAAAATGCATAATAAGGTTACCATTTTTAGATGCTCTATTTATTAGAAGTGGTTTTAATGTTTTTGATCAGTTTGAAGGTTTGGTATTTAAGATCTATAGAAAAGATACACATATAGATAGTTATGTACATTAGCTTTCATGTCATGAGTCACATGTAAAGTTTGGTATCGTAAAAGGTTTTTTCTTGAGAGTTCTGAGACTTTGTAGTTCGAATTATATGGATGAAGAAATTTTGTACATTAAGTCAGTTTTTAAGACATTAGGTTGTCCTACATATTTTTTATAAAAGCTCTAAATATTGCAAAACAGAAATTATGTTTACAAGAAAATAGACTAGAGCAACGATATTATTTATGATAATGTTGGCAATGGGATTGATACCGATATTTGTACTAATGAAATGGTAATGGCATTGGTGATGGTAATGTTAATAATGAGAATGGCGAAGATATTGATAATCAAGGTTTTGGTAGTGATGATACTGGTAACTGTAACAATAATGGTTATTTTGATAGAAATGATAATAACAGTAATAAATTTAAAATAAATATCCCTGTCACTTCAGATAGCCGTAAGATATTTATACCAAATTAATTTTTACTGGTTTCAAGTGTTCCAGTTAATATTAAATAGTTTTTCCATAGTCAAAAATTGGAAAAACAGGAACAAAGAAATTCTGGAGTTTACAAGATCCCTTGCAGAGACTGTACCAAAATTTACAGAGGAGAAACTGCAGATATATCTAGAAGAAGGTATGAACATGGTTATTCTCTTCGAACTGGATATGAGAACTTGTCTTTAAATAAATATTGGACCTAAGAAGAGCACAGAGTCGAATAGAAGGCATGTGCTTGATTGCAGCTTATAGTGATGTCAATAGAAGACAATTAATAGGTTTTCTTATTAAAAATGTTAAAAATTTTTAAAATTGTTAAATTTGTTAAAAAAATTTTAAAAAATGTTAAATTTCTTATTAAAAATGTAAAAAATTTTTTAGACTTTCAATATGCATAAAGAATCTCAATAATAATAATATCCGATGAACAACCATCTGGTTGGAATTGTAACCTATTCTGTCATTGTTTTTGAAAAAAAGTAAACCTGAACAAGGAAAGACAGCTGACCTTTCGAAAGTCTTGCTTCTGGTTTTAAAATGTTTTATTTTCTGTGGGGTTATATATTTATGTAAAACATCACACGCGCATAGAAGTAGAGCTCGTGCGGTACATGTTTCTAAACAGCCTTATCCTTTCTCTGTCAAGTTCTTTGACCCCAGACTTAACTGCTATGCTCAATTTTACATGCACTCTACTGGTAAAGTCTGGAACACAATCTATGCTCCCAATTTCCTATAACTTGATTACCTTCAAACTCCGTGTCTCAGGACATGTCGGCCTTTAATTTGACCAGGATTCCAATTTTCTCCCTAACTCTGGTAAGATTTTATTGGGGCTCTGGCTTTTGCCCACCAGAGGTGAATATATATATATATATATATATATATATATATATATATATATATATATATATATATATATATATATATATATATATATTAATATATATATATATATATATATATATATATTTGTAAATTGGTGTGCTTCTATTAAGCTTAATTTTAAGTAAAAACAGTAGAACAAAACAGAGATGCAACATTTAAATTTAGTTTAATAGTTACAAGTTATATCGATAGTTATTATATATTTTAGTATTACAATATTCAACGTTTCGATTTCTCCTGAAATCATTTTCAAGAACTGAAAAAACACAAAAATTATTAACATAACACAGACAAATAAAAAAAAAACAAAAACAAAAAAAATAAGAAATATCAATAAATTATGAAATGATTTCCGTTACACATAACATACACAGTCGACATGTATATATATATATATATATATATATATATATATATATATATATATATATATATATATATATATATATATATATATATATATATATATATATATATATATATATATATATATATATATAAACCGAAATGAAAACAAAAAATATAACTAAAATGTGAGAGTGACTGACTAATAACTAGAATGAAAGGAAAAAATTTTTTTGGTTGGTTTAGAGTTAAACAATAATAATAATATATCGATATACTTGTAACTATTAAACTAAATTTAAATGTTGCATCTCTGTTTTGTTCTACTGTTTTTACTTATATATATATATATATATATATATATATATATATATATATATATATATATATATATATATATATATATATATATATATATATATATATATATATAATCCGGTGAGCTATGGCCGGAGGCTTACTAATTTTTACCGGAGTTGGAAAGATCATATCTTCATCGTTAAAGAACGACGTGTCCAGATATACATTGTTTGAAAGTCAAAGGAAGTTGGGAAAACAGAAAAAGAGAGTGTGTTCCACACTTTATCAGTAGAGTATATATAAGATTGAGCATAGTGGTGTTAATAGAAGACAATTAATAGAAACAATTCTGGAGTTTACAAGATCCAATGCAGAGACTAAAAAAAATTACATAGAAAAAATTGCAGATATATCGAGAAGAAGGTACCAACATTTTTATTCTCTACAAATTGGATATGAGAAAGGATGAGAATGTGTAGAAAGGCGTGACGCACGAGCTCTTCTCAATTGAGGAGGTATGCGATAGAAGAGTTCAGAAGAGCAGTTTCCATTGTAATAGCGATAGTATAGAGAAAGTGACGCAACAATTTGACGGGCAGAAAGAAACTGGAGAAAATTAGCGAGTGCGGCAGTTTTGATGAGACGAAAGGTCCTAGAATCCATCTTTTCAAGTAGAGCTATATGAGTGGAACCACCCCAGATATATGAGGTGTACTCCATATTGGGGCAAACAACACCCCTACAGAGAGTAAACAATTGTGTTGGTGTGAAGAAATTCTGAAGGCGCCTCAGAACACCCAACCTCTTAGAAGCTTGTTTAGAGAGAGAAGTAATGTGATCTATGAAAAGCAGATCAAGATAAAGAGAAACACAGAGAATATAAAAAACAGTTGAAAGATTAAGTTGTGTGTTTTCGAAGAAGATATCGTAGATGTGTGGAAGATTGTGTCGAGTAGAAAGATGGAGAAACTGAGTTTTTGAGGTATTGAAAACGACCATCTCTTCTGTCCCAATTTGAAATACGTGAAAGATCAGAGGTTAATTGCTCCAAAGCTACTCTCATTATATCTATTAACTACTGTTGGGAGGGGCGTTTTTCAAGCTGAAAAGAGTAATGAATGATGGAGTCATCAGCATAGGAGGGGATAGGAGAAGAAGTAATAGAGAGGAGGTCCTTGATGAAAAGTAGAAAAAATGTTGGAGATAGAACGAAACCCTGAGGAACACCACTGTGAAAAAATTAGAAGGATGTTCGGTGACCGTCTAACAGCTGCTATAGAACGACCAGAAAAAAAATCAGAGTGAAGGTCACAAAGGGAGGGAGAGATTCCGATAGAGGGAAGTTCAGGTATCAAAGCTTTCTGCCAGATTCTATCGAAGGCTTTCGGAATGTCCAACACTGCAACAAAAGACTCACGGAAATGCCGAAGAGCGGAGGAGAAAGAGTCAGAGAGAAGGGTAAGAAGATCACCAGTAGAGAGCTTCTTACGAAAGCCATACTGGCGATCGGAAATAAGATTGAAAGAATTGAAGTGTTTTTAAATCTTCCTGTTGATGATAGATTCGAAAACTTTAAAGAAAACGGAGGTCAAAGAAATGGAACGGTGGTTAGGGTTGAGAGGAATCCTCCTTCTTCGGCACAGGCTGAATGAGCGCACGTTGAAGATTGAAGTAGAAAGACAGAGACGAAATAATTTACCAAGGCAGTGTGCAAGTTCGGAAGCACAAGTTTTGAGAACAACAGGGTGGATACCATCTGGACCATAGGAAGTCTTAGTGTTAAGCTCAGAAAGAGCAGGAATGACGTTCTTAGCAAAAATTATAATTTTAGGCATAAATGTGTTGGAGGGCGTTGAAGGAGGAGGAATTGCTCAGGAATCGTTTAAATTTTTATTATAGGCAAAAGTTTTCACGAAGAGGTCAGCTTTAGTAGAAGTTAAACGGCAGTTGTGTAGTCAGAAGATGCTAGATGAGGGAAAGAGGAAGAAGCAAAGTTAGATTTCATATTTTTTGAAAAGTGCCAGAAAGGGCGTGAAGTAGGGGAACCAAAAATATTATTGCATTTTCTATGGAGGAAAAAGCTTTTTTGGTGTTTCGGAGAATAGATTTTGCACTTATCCGAGATATAATATAAGTTGCGAAAGTTTCTGGAGTTTGAAGACGATGGTAATCCCTGAAGGCAGTACTCCTTTAACGTAAAGTATGAGAACAAGCAGAGTTAAACCAAGGCTTGTTAGGTTAATAAAAGGGAAAGAATATGGAATGTACGCCTCCATGCCAAAGAGAATCACTTTGGTAATGCGTTCTGCACACTCCGAAGGACCCCTACCAATAATCATAAGGAATAATCATTACATAGGAAATAGGAGAAGTACGACACAGGTCCGAACAGCTTGCGGCAGCGAAATGCCACAAACGTTTCCTCGCACTAGAAGGGGGTCTTTACTGCGGAATACTTGAAAAGATAGAAGAGGTTACTGAAATAAGAAGACGATCGGAGGAACTCAGAAGAGAAAAAATTTAACAGTATAAGGAGAAGGATTAGAAGTAAGAAAAATGTTTAGCTAGCTCAGAAGCAAACTTCTTTAAAACTCGGGGAGGAATGCCATCCAGTCCGCTTGCCATCCTAACGTTTATAGAATTCAGAAGTCCATGCATCTAATCAAATGGAATTACAGGTAAAGGCATTGGACATATGAGAGGAGAGGAAGTAGGAGAAGGATTGCCAGAGTTGTCCAGTGTTGAATTAGAGGAGAACCAACCATAGGCGTAAGAGATTAATTAGCCTTCTCTGTTCGAATGTTAGCGGCAGAATCATTAGAGCGAATAAGTGGAGGAGGAAAGAAAGATTTATATATATATATATATATATATATATATATATATATATATATATATAATATAATAAAAATATATATATATATATATATATATATATATATATATATATATATATATATATATATATATATATATATATATATATATATATATATATATATATATATATATATATATATATATATATATATATATATATATATATATATATATATATATATATATATATATATATATATATATATATATATATATATATATATATATATATATATATATATATATATATATATATATATATATATATATATATATATATATATATATATATATATATATATATATATATATATATATATATATATATATATATATATATATATATATATATATATATATATATATATATATATATATATATATATATATATATATATATATATATATATATATATATATATATATATATATATATATATAATATATATATATATATATATATATATATATATATATATATATATATATATATATATATATATATATATATATATATATATATATATATATGAAAAAATTATTTTCCATATTCAATCTTTCCAATAAATTAATCAAAGATTAAACAACAAATTAATAACTTTAAAATTTTTATAAATCCGCAAATTCCGTATTTAAATATTGTGGATGCGGATGCAAAATTTAATGCGGATGTTATGAGGTTCGAATGTGGATGTCACATTACATCACATATACATATATATATATATATATATATATATATATATATATATATATATATATATATATATATATATATATATATATATATATATATATATATATATATATATATATATATATATATATATATATATATATATATATATATATATATATATATATATATATATATATATATATATATATATATATATATATATATATATATATATATATATATATATTATATATATATATATATATATATTATATATATATATATATATATATATATATATATATATATATATATATATATATATATATATATATATATATATATATATATATATATATATATATATATATATATATATATATATATATATATATATATATATATATATATATATATATATATATATATAAGTGCCACAAACGTTTCCTTTCCGTAGAAGGGGGTCTTTCCTGCGGAAGACTTGAAGAGATAGAAGAGGATACAGAGATAAGAAGGTGATTGGAGGAACCCAGAGGAGGAAAGAGTTTAACAGTATAAGGAGAAGGATTAGAAGTTAGGAAAAGGTCTAGAATGTTGGGTTCATCTCCAAGACGATCAGGGATACGAGTAGGGAGCTGCACCAACTGCTCAAGGTCGTTTTGGATAGCGAAAAGGAAGGCACGTTCACCAGCTGTATCATAAGAACTAGAAGAAAGCTATTGGCAGTGGTGAACATTGAAATCACCTAATATGATGATTTCAGAGAAAGGAGAAGAAGAGAGAATGTGCTCTATTTTGGAGTTTAAATAGTCGAAGAATTTAGGATAGTCAGTAGAATTAGGAGATAAATAAACAGAACAAATGAATTTAGTTGTAGAATGGCAAGAGAGCCTAAGCCATAAGGTTGAAAATTCGGAAGACTCCAAATTAGAGACACGAGAACAAACGACATCGTTGCGCACGTATGCACAACAACCGCCTTTGGCTGAAAATTGAGGATAGAGACAGTAGGAGGAAACAGAATAGGGTTTGCTATCAGAACGCTCAAACATCTGAGTTTCGGTCAAGAATAAGAGGTGAGGTCTAGAAGAAGAGAGGTGATGTTCAACAAAGTGGAAATTAGAGTGCAGACCGCGAATGTTGCAGAAATTAATGAAAAAAATAGACCGTGCATCAGGACAAGCCGGCAGCTGTGTCCTTGGTGGCACCAACCCCATCACCGGAGGCCACCAACTCCCAAGTGGTGATGGGGGAAGGGGTGGATGAGGGGCTATTTTTGGAAGCCGCCCCCAGTGGCTTCTCCGAGGCTACCGAAGTTGACGCCATTATTATTTTTTTTTTTAAGATGTGTTAGAAATGTTTTATGTATGTAAAGGAGAGCCTACTCCGTGTAGATAGAAGGTGAGCGCGAAAGGGAGCGAACCATTGGGCACCGGGATGAGATAGGAGTACCTTTAACACCCCGTATACCCAACAGGGGGTAATCTCATCGCTTCGGGAGCGCTACTTCCCTCCGTATATATATATATATATATATATATATATATATATATATATATATATATATATATATATATATATATATATATATATATATATATATATATATATATATATATATATATATATATATATATATATATATATATATATATATATATATATAAAGGAATGAATACATACACAAAACATACCATGCGCATAAAATAAAATTTGATATCATAAACTCACATGGACGTATGAATTCAATACATGAAAAGGAGGCATATCATACATATGTCATGATATAATAGAACAGGGAATATTATATTGTTAGCTAGACAGTATCTAGTGAATAAATGATATATTCTGTAAAAAAAAAAAAAATTAAAAATACGGAAAAACCAAGAGCGAACTTCGTAACATTTACCTTTTTATAAAATTTAATAGTTATTGGGGTCAGTGTTTTTTGCTATCGATTTCCTCAAGTTTTTTTTCTGGACTTTATCACATTCAAAATATATTCATATCTGTTTTCATATCCAATTATTACTTGTGAGGATTGTATAACTACATTTACTTTACCCTGGCTGTAGCATGGAAACAAAACAGTTTTTATTGGCTAACTTACAAATTATTTTATTTCGTCAATTGTTAAATCCAGTAAAATAGGTGAATATGGGACTATTTCCTTTTCCCAATCAAAAATGCTTGAATAATTATCTGCATTCAAGTTTAGACAGTTCAAAAACTCTTGTTTTGGAATTCCTTACTCTTGCGTGAATAATTCGTTGAACACCTGAATCTCTTATGTCTTTTTATGTGCCCATAACATTGTAAGTAATACATTCACAGGATGAGCAAAGTAAGAGTTGTTTCTTAGTACACGCTCCATAATCAAAGCAAGTTTTATTTGCCTACGTCTTTAAGTAGGCACATCAGGTACCAAAAGTTACGTTCACCATCAGTTGCCCTTGGATATGACTTTTTCCAAAACCACCATGGAGTCTAAAGTTTCATTATTATATATACTAGATTTTGAAGAGCTTTGCTTGAATGTTTTGTGGAAACTACTAACCAGTAAAATCCTGTTTGCTTTTGTTAGCCATCTGGCATAATGAAGGCTGCTTGAAGATTTGTTAGCTAATGATGCCGATAGATTCCCTGATTTTATAGTAATACATATTTCACACAAATATTTTTCGTCAGTGGCAATTTGCTTAACGATATTTTCAGGGATTTTTTCAAGTTTAATATTTTCAAGTTCAAAATCAACTATTTCCAACTTAATTACATCTTCAATTTTATTTCCAATGGTACCCTTAAAAGTTTTTGATCCTGGTGTTTGTCCATTAATTGCCCCGAATTTGGTTCATTTGCATTTAAGAGGCAAATTAACCACTGTGTTGTTCTTTCAAAATATATTTCAATCATTCTCAAAGCTCCACCAACTCTTCCAGTGTTAACTGGAGTCCCATCACAAATAATAGCTTTAAGGGAAATCTCACTATCAGAATTAATTGAGAAAGTTATTATTTCATCAGTAATACATCGGGCATTTCCAGAATCTGGTGTAACATGAGTCATGTAAATGTCAACTGGTTCTTTTATAATAACATAATATTCTTCCAATTCAGTTCCATATTTTCTTTTAGTTTGATCTTTTCTAGTCGTCAAACCCACTGCATTCAATTTGTGTGTTTCCTAATTTCATTCTAATAGCATTCTTTTTTTTACCAACACCTTTCCTCTCTCTTTCAACATTTTTTCTATCCAACATATTACTTTCATTCAATATCTCCATATCCTTTAATGCTGCATTGACTATATCATCAGTGTTCCTATTGCTTACACGAAACCTTTCAGCTGTTTATCGCTAAATGTTTACACAAATCTATTCTGAGAATTTTCCCAAGTTTAAATTTTGGAAGAAATTCTTCATCATTTCCGCTTTCCATTATCTCCAATGTCTCTTCTCAAAAAAAAAAAAAAACATTAAAGTTTGAACCTGCGTGTGTTGAAGGACCACAAATTTCTACTGCTTGAATACTGCTATTGTTGCTTTTAGAACCCTTACCCTTGCCGAGACTTACAATAATATTAAACATTTAACCTTTCAAATTTTTCTTGCGTCCTTATTCTCGCACCTGTTACTGCTTTATCAACGGTCCCAAGTTGATTTTTCCTTTGTTTTTAACCTACAAAGGATTCCCATTCAATAATAGGTATTCTTATTATGCATCTGCAATGACTTTTTCCACCTTTTAATCATAACACTTGCATGTGAAAATGTCAAATATCTTATCATATCGTCGCTGTGAAATCAAACCGGCATATCTGCAAAAATTGAGTTTTTGAGTTTTTCGTGTCAAAAGATTTCTTTTTTCCCGTCTATTTTTATGTCGAACCGGCATATCGTATAGTTGAATAAAGATCCGATCAGATGGCGTTGGGCCGGTATGCATTTACATGTAAAAAGCCCATTTGCGTAAACTTTAAAGCGCTCAGGTGAAAAATATGAATTTTGCAGATATGCCGGTTTGATTTCACAGCGACGATATGATTTTACTTCACTTTCAAACTCATCCTTTCGTCTGTTTTGTGGGATCTTATTTGGTTTTGAAGCTGATTCTATAGTCTTTTAACTCTTAAATATTTCATCAAGTGCTTTTGTTGTAAAAGAAAACTTTCTCCATATGGATTCCACGTCCCTTCAAACAATTTTATAACCATCTTTATCCGTTGCCGAACCTTTTGAAAGTACTTGTTCTCTATTCATAGCAATTAGATAATGCCTAACAATAACTGCTGAATATGATATTTACAGAAATTTATTTTCGACACCCCCTTTTGTGCATGTGTTTGTGTATGTATGTGTAAGATTGTGTGTGAATATGTTGTATTTTTTACAAAGGAGATCGGGAGTAAATTACATATGAGACACTTTGAGATAAAAAAAAAACTTGAAGACAGTGTACTTACATAATGGAAATGTTTGGTCACCTTTTGCCATTGCCCGTTATATCCCTCATAATTACAGGGTCTATATTTAAAAAAAAAAAAATTTCATCCGGTTCTCCTTAAAATTTCAATATAGATAGCTTTTTTCCCGACGAAAGAAGTCCATTCCTAACGTTTTTACGAGGAATATAAAGTTTAGAAGTTATTTCGGAAATTTGAGGTGTTTAAATCTACCGTGAGGCCACTTTAAAAACTGTTTTAGTCTGAAATTTGGTATGTGTTTTCATAAATCTATTGGCTAACAAAGCTTCTAATAGATCTTTGCTCCCAGAGTTATACAAAAAATGTTATTAGCCCAAAACTGATCAATTATCGAAAAGCAAAATTTTTTGAAAAAAAAATCACCTTTTTTAAAAAATATATTTTTTTATGAAAAAATTACAACTGCTACATTTTTATTTTTGGTGGGTGTATAGAGGAGTGATGGGACTACAAATTCCTCTCAATATGTTATTCGAGCCGATTCGTTTGCTCCGAGATATAGACCCTCAAATAAGGTCTATTTTTTGACCAATTTTCAAAAACTTCAAAGGTTTGAGAGGTTATATCTTTCTTCAAACAAATAGCATTTAATAATGCTTTAAATAAAAGTTGTAGATCTATCCCTCCTCTAAACAATATCCAAAAATAAAAAAAATTGTAGGTTGCATCGATTTTTAAATAATTTTTTTCTCCGAAAGGGTATGTTAAAAAAAAAATTCGAGTGCTTATAACTTTTTTTTCTAAACGTGAAATCAAAAATCCTTGCCTACAGATTCAAGACATTGGGTCTAAGATTATTCAGTTAAATTTTTAGCTCATGTGGACCAGCGATTTGACCCCGCTATTCACTTTTTTTCCGACTTTGACCCCAAATAACATATAAACTGTTAATCTCTCGTAAAAACGTTAGAATTGGACCTTTTTTGTCGGGAAAAAAGTTATCTATACTGAAAGGTGGATGCACTCAGTATTTACAATATTTTGCTGTTCCTATGTATTTGGACAGTCGGGTCACTACTAAGAATTATATCAATACGTAATTGGCTTCAAAGGTCTACATTTGTTCCAGGTATAAGCAAAGTTACATTTATCCTTTTGGTTGATCCTCCAAAAGATACTTCCAGTACCTTTCCACATTTAATTAGGATTAATGAAAACTTTTCATTGGGTAATATTAATTCAAACAATTTCTAGAAAACCTCCGAAGATTAATGGAGCAAAATTGGAGGAAATTTTTGAAGGTTCACAAATCGTGTAACTGTTGAAAAATATATTGTTTGAAAAGCCAATGAATCCTAAGTAATTAAAGACCTGGTTTTCTTTCCAATGGATGAGTGCAAATGTTTTTGGAAAAACTACTTCACCATCATAAAAGAATGGAATTTAGAACCTAACCTAAGCTTACAAAAAAAAAATAATAATAAAAATTATATGTGTAATGCCTTTGAAAATTCACTTTCTTCATTGTTATTTAGAGGATGTTCCAGAAAGTCTTGAGTCTCTAAGTGATGAGCAGAGTAAACGCATCCATATAGCCATTCAAAATAGGAAAATCTTTAACAAAGCATTTGAAATTAAATTAAGAAATGATAAATATAAGTTTAAGAAGGAATCGCGGTGCTGAACTTATAATATCGTGGACGTTTACTGTTTAGAAAGTAACTGTCTAAGAAAGTGAACTCATTTCCACACTAATTACGAAATAATCCACGAACAGCATTTAACAAACCTATTGCAACTGTAATATATGCAGTTTGTCTCTTTAATTAAATAAATCGAGTTATCCACCTACTAAAAATAAAGTTTGCATTTTCTGCTCTGTACATATCTGTTTAAAGAAAAAATCTCATCTATCACATCCAAAAGAAAAATAATTCAAAAACAATTCTTAAAGACATTTAACAGTTGACATTTACTGCTTTGAACAGTGCTGTACAAATTAAGTCACACTGTATACTAACAACAAGTACTTAACAGACTAGCCTTGAGTGTACTGTAAAGTTTTTGATAGTCATTGTTTTGTAGTTTGTACTGCTATTACTAATAATAATAATAATAATAATAATAATGTTGGTGATGATAGTAATTCAATAAATAATAATTATAATAATAATATTAACAGTAATAATAATAATAATAAAACAGTAATAATAATAATAATAATAATAATAATAATAATAATAATAATAATAATAATAATAATAATAATAATAATAATAATAATAATAATAATAATAATAATAATAATAATAATAATAATAATAATAATAATAATAATAATAATAATAATAATAATAATAAAATAAGGTGGTAGTGATGTGCAAAAAAAAAAAAAATAAAAAAAAATAATAATAATAATTGTAATAGCAATAATAATAATAATAATAATATAATAATAATAATAATAATAATAATAATAATAATAATAATAATAAATAATAACAATCCTAATAATATTAACAATATTTTAAAAAAATAAACAATAAGATTATTTTTAATTACTTTACTGTTATATATATATATATATATATATATATATATATATATATATATATATATATATATATATATATATATATATATATATTATATATATATATATATATATATATATATTTTAAGAATTTAAATTAAAATAGCAACTCTTACCTAGGTACTGTTAAGTTCCACCATTCTTCTTGAGTTAAATTTGTAACATTTCTCCCTGGTGGGTCACACCAATATTTCGAAGGCACAACAGATTGGAATAATATCACGTTTACCTGTAATAATATCTTATTAATGTTTTATGTAAGAAAAAAATCCTTATTTATTCCATGTATAAATATTTTTCTGCCTCATTTCTTATCCAAGAAGGTACTAATAAATGGAAATATTTTTAAAAAATATTTGATGCTAGGTCAAAATTTAAAATTGATTTAAATGAAGAAATTATCTTAATTTTATTCAGTAAATAATACATTTTTTATAATATTTATTTTGGCTTCCAGTATTGAAATGAAAGCAAACTTACTTTTAAATTTCTCCAGAGATTGTGCTCTTTTATCAGCATTTAATACACTTGCATATATATTGATTTTATAGGAGAAAGGAATAGTAAAAATATCAAATTCCAAATTACTCATACACTCCTCTCAACTATTAGTATACTTTTACCATATGATTGGTTCTAATTTAACCTTTAAAATGTTTTTAATCATTAAAAAACAATTGAATTTGTTCTTAAAGTTTTGCCAAAAAACGATATATATATATATATATATATATATATATATATATATATATATATATATATATATATATATATATATATATATATATATATATATATATATATATATATATATATATATATATATATATATATATATATATATATATATATATATATATATATATATATATATATATATATATATATATATATATATATATATATATATATATATATATATATATATATATATATATATATATATATATATATATATATATATATATATATATATATATATATATATATATATATATATATATATATATATATATATTACAATTTTTACCTTTTCCATTCTCGTGGAGTTTTGCCTACCACAGTTCTCTCACACATACACATACCATATTTCTCACCTTTCCCTCTCTAAAGCCCTCTATCTCACTCTGCCCTCCGCAACTCTTCTTCCCTCGCCTAAACTCAAATCTCTTCCCCCGAAAATCTTCCTCATTCCATCCATCCATCTAAAATTTTGACCTTCCTCTCACTGTTCCTCCCTACACCTCGAATCTAAGTACTCTACTTACTATCCTATCCTCATTCGTTCTACACACATGTCCAAATCACCTTAGAACACCCTCCATTGTTTTATCTACCATATCTCTCCTCCATTCACGCATCTTTCCTATTCTTTTGTTTCTTTTTTTTTTTTTTTATAAAAAGTTCCTACATTCACGCATTTTTCCTATTCTTTTGTTTCTAATCGTTTATTCCCTTCTCAAACCACAAATCGTTCTCAATCTCTTCATTTGAAACTCATTCAATCTTTTTCCTTGCTTCAGCATTTATTATTCGAGCTTCTCACCCATACTTTACAGATGGCAAACACATATACTCAAATATTCCTAATTTTATATCCTTCGATATTCTCTTCTTCCATACTTTTTTAATACCCCATCATTACTTTCATTCCTTCCTCCACTTTATCTCCATCTGCTTCATCGCCTTTTTTCCCTCCACGAACATCAAAAATATTTAAACTCTTCCACTTCCACAATCTCTCTCTTCCCACCTCTACATCCCCTCACTCCTCTTATCTCACCACCTCATCCCAACCTCCAATTCTCTTTACTTTACTTTTTATTAGATTAACCGTCAATCCCTTGTTTGCACATTTCAGCACAAATTCTCTCATTCACATTCTCAACTTTTCTCCAGACTCTGTCACTAACACCACAGCATCTGAAAACAGCAGGACATTTACTTTCATTCACTCTCCACACTTCTTAGTCTAATACCCATCTCATTTCTGTCTATTTTTCTAACTACACCATCAATCAACATTACACATCCCTTTCTCAGACCCACTCCTATGTTAAACTAATCAGTAAACTTACTTTTAACCCTCACACTCGCTCTACATTTTTCATAAAAGGCTTCGATCACTTAGAATAAATAATCTCCCTCCCATTCCCCACCGGTAACTCAATACTTTGAACAACCTCTCCTACAAACCTTATCATATGTTTTCTCCAAATCCGTAAAAAATTCGTTACACTATTTTAACTTTCTCACGCAATTTCTTAACAATCTTCCTCAGTGTAAACACCTAATTCTCACATCTCCTACCCTTTCTAAAGCCCCTTTGTTCCTCTCCTACCCACTCTCTTGTCAGTTTTTTACTCTTGTCACTAATATCCTCTAATATATCTTTCCTATCACACTCAACAGACTTATCCCTCTATAATTCCTACACACCATCATGTTTCCTTTTTCTTTATATATTGGTACTACGCAAGAATTCTGTAATTCATGAGACAATCCTTTCTCCCCAACACAAATTAAACATTCTAACCTACCAGTCAACCACCTCTTCAGCTTCTTCCCATATATCTCCCCATATACACAGTCTGTACCTGCCAACCCCATACACACAGTCTGTACCTGCCAACTTCCACTTTTCATCTTTCGAACAACTGATTCCACCTTCTCCCTACTAATACTCTTCTTCTCTTCCCCAGTCCCAACCTCTCTATTTTTCCTTACCGCACTCTCCTTTTAAATGACTCTTATACACCGTTTAACAATTCATTAACGTATCCTCTATATTTCTCTTCTGCCACTTTCTCACCTTGCATTAACTCACCTTCCTCCCGCTTCACTTCCTCCTACTGTTCTTCTCTCCCTTTCCTCGCCCTGTACACCTCCTTCTAAAGTATTTTACTTCCCTCCTTAAAATATCCTGCTAGATTTCTGCCCCAGTATTCTTTCACTCCCTTTGGTCCTCTTAACATCCTTATTCACGTCCCTATATTCCTCCCATCCTCTACCCCTTTTCGTAACTAAATACCTTTTACAGGCTTTTTTTTTCCTTTTCATCAAATTCCGCAAATCTTCATTCTATCACTCACTCTCCTTTCGTTTACAGTTTCCTGTTTTCTTCAATCCACACACTTCTCTCAACCTCCAAATATGGTTGTATTCAATTTACTCCATTCTTCTTCCATACTCTCCACCTCAGTCATCATTACCTCCCCTCACATTTCCCTTTTTTCTCTTATGAAGTCTTCTCTCTTCTCATCCTCTTCTAGCCTCACCACCCACGCCACCCCTACTATCCTCTCCCTTATCTCACTCTCTCCCAACCCAATTTAACTTTGACTCTCGCCAGTACCATTTAGTGGCTCCCCTCAATGCAAAAACATATAGCATCCTGTTCTTCGTTTCCCAAATATTCCACTATATATATATATATATATATATATATATATATATATATATATATAATTATATATATATATATATATATATATATATATATATATATATATATATATATATATATATATATATATATATATATATATATATATATATATATATATATATATATATATATATATATTATGTATCCTCTGGTGGGCAAAGGCCAGAGGCCTACCATATCCACCAGAGTTGGGGAGCATTCGAAATCGGGTCTCTAATGGCCGACGTGACCCCATACACGGCGTTTAAAATTGTTAAGTCAAAGGAAGTTGGGAAAACAGATAATGGGATTGTGTTCCAGACTTTACCAGTAGAGTACATGTATGAGTGAGCATAGCGGTTAAGTCTGGGGTCGGAGAGGTTGGACAGAGAAAGGATGAGACTGTGTAAAAAGTCGTGTCGCACGAGCCCTTCTCAATGGAGGAGGTATGCGACGTGAGAGTTCAGAAGAGCAATGTCCGTTGTAATAGGATAGTATAGAGAGAGTGACGCAACAATTCGGCGGGAAGAAAGAGATTGGAGAGAGTTAGTAAGAGAGGGAGAGTTGATAAGACGAAAAGCCCTAGACTCCACCTTTTCAAGAAGAGCTATATGTGTGGAACTACCCCAGATATGCGAGGCATACTCCATACAGGGGTGAACAGCACCTCTATACAGAGCAAGCAACTGGGGTGGCGTAAAAAAAATTACGAAGGCGCCTCAGAACATCCAACCTCTTAGAAGCTTGCTTAGAGAGAGAAGTAATTTGATCTTTCCGAGAAAGGTCAGTTGCTCCAAGGCCATCCTTCTTGAATCTATCAACTGCTGTTGGGAGGGACGTCTTTCAATTTGAAAGGAATAATGAAGGGTGGAGTCATCGGCATAGGAGTGATAGGAGACGAAGTAATAGAGAGAAGATCATAGATGAAAATTAGATCCTTGAGGGACACCACTATTTATAGATTTATAGGATGAACGGTGGCCGTCTACAACAGCTGCTATATAACGGCCGGAAAGGAAATTAGAGAGAAGGTCACAGAGGGAAGGATAGATTTCAAAAGAGGGAAGTTTGGAAATCCAAGCTTTGTGCCAGACTCTATCGAAAGCTTTCGATATGTCCAGCGCCACAGCGAAAGACTCACCGAAACCCCAGAGAGCGGAGGACCAAGAGTCAGAGAGAAGGAAAGATCACCAGTAGAACGTTCTTTACAAAAAACATAGTGGTGATCATAGATAAGATTGGAAGAATTGAGATTTTTCGAAATCTTCCTGTTGAGGATAGATTCGAAAACTTTAGAAAGAACGGAGGTTAATTAAAGAAATTGGACGATAGTTAGAGGGTTGAGAAGGGCCCCCCTTCTTCGGCACAGGCTGAATGAGCGCACGTTTCCAGCAAGAAGGGAAAGTCGAAGTAGAAAGGCAAAGACGAAATAGTTTACCAAGGCAGGGTGCAAGCTCGGAAGCACAGGTTTTTAGAATCTCAGGGGGAATACCATCAGGACCATACGCCTTCTTAGTATTAAGCTCAGAGAAAGCAGAAATGACATCTTTAGAAGAAATTATAATATTAGGCAAAAATGAGTTAGAGGGGTTGAAGGAGGAGGAATAGCTCCGGAATCGTCTAAGGTAGAATTAGAAGCAAAAGTTTGAGAGAAGAGTTCAGCTTTAGAGGAAGGTAAAACGGCAGTTGTACCGTCAGAAGATACAAGAGGAGGGAAAGAGGAAGAAGCAAAGTTAGAGTGACATTTTTGCAAAATGCCAGAAAGGGGAGAAGAAAGATTATTGCATTTTGACTGAGAAAAGAGTTTTGGTATCTCGAAGAATAGTTTTGCACGATTCCGGAAGAAATATAAATGCGTGAGTTTCTGGAGTTTGAGACGACGTATCCTGAAGCAATCCCTGCGGCGGATACGAGAACAAGCAGAGTTAAACCAAGGTTTGTTAGGTTTAGTAGAAGGGAAAGAATATGGAATGTACGCCTCCATGCCAGAGAGAATCAACTCAGTTATGCGCTCAGCACACTCCAAGGGATCCCTCCCACGAAAGCAATAATCATTCCATGGGAAATCAGAGAAGTACAACCGCAAGGCAGACCAGCTAGCAGCACCGAAGTGCCACAAACGTCTCCTCGCCGAAGTTAATTAACAATTAAAGTTAAACTCTGGTTTAACTTTAATTGTTTTGGTCCTATTCTAAGTTGGGATAATGCTTTAGGGATTACCGTCGTCTTTAAAGTTTTGTGACTCATTAAACTAATATTTCAACCCAGAATCGTGCAAAATCTTTTATTCCTAACACCAAAGAATATTCTCCATGGTAAATGAAATAATCTTTCTGGTTCCTCCTCTTTACGTCCATTTTTTCATTGTGCATAAAAAGTTAACTCTTTAGCTTCTTCCTCACTCTCATCTCTTGTATCTTCTGACGGTAAAGCTGCCGTTTTGCTTTCTACTAAAACTGAAATCTTCGCTCAAACTTTGCCTCTAATTCCACCTTAGACGATTCCTGATCTATTCATCTTTCTTCACCCCCTACAACTCATGAAAAATATTATAATTTCTTCTAAAGTTTTCATTTATACTTCTCTTTGAGTTA
>SEYY01007010.1:0-2500 GCA_009176605.1 Armadillidium nasatum | reverse complement strand
CTGCCTCAATCCATTTTCTACATCAAAGAACTCAGTTTCAATTCTATTTACTGTCACACTCGCTCTACTATTCCTATATAATGCTCTTATATCTTCCTCTACTCTCTCATTAATTTCGAACTCTCTCACAAACTCTCACAGTTTACTTCTGTCTACCCTATCATAAGCTTTCTCTAGATCCACAAAACGCATTAACACATCCTCTCTTTCACCCCACTAATTCCATCCAAACCTGTTGATTTACCCCTTCTCACTTTCCTCAGAGCTTTTCCTATTACTTTTAACGAAATTCCTCCCTCATTCTTCCCGCAAACCCTCCCACATCCCTCTCCACCTACTGAGACTCTCTTTCATGTCATTCACATTTAATAACTTTTAAAGTACTCCATCCATCTTGATCCAACTTTCTTTTCTTCCTGTCATATTTCCCCGTCTATACCCTTAATCCCCTTTCCCCTCGCCTCCCCTTTATACCTTATCGTATTCACCTCCTTCCAAAACACTCTTCTTAAATCCCTCCAAAAGTTTATTATCCCATTTTACATCTGCTCTTTCTTTCGCCCTTCTTACTTCCTTTTTGGCTGTCCTCTTTTTTCCTTAATAAGCCTCCTAATCTTCTAACTTTTTTGAACCTAAATATTTTGCAAAGACTTCCTCTTTATCCTTTACTGATATGTTCTCCTCCTCACACCATCATTCAATTCTTTTCTTTTACACTTTCCTCCCACATATTTCTAACACTTTCTACCAGTAATTCCCTAAACCTTCCCCACCCTTCCTCCTCTCCACTAACCGCACTTACTTTTGCCTCATCCCATAATAAAGTAAGCTCTCTTTTGAATTGCTCCCCTACTCCTTCCTTATCCAATCTTTCAAATTTCACTATCTCCACTCCTCTTTTCACACCACTAGTTTTCATCCATCATCCCCTTATTCTATTTCTAGCTAACACCAAATAATGTTCCTGAATTACTTTTTCTCCGAAACAATAAACACATTTCGTCTAGTATTTAGTCCCCAATCATTTTCTTAATACATATGTAATCAATTAAACACCCATCACCATTTTCCCAGCTAACCAAGGCCAGTTTATTATTTAATTTTTTATCTAATCAAGTATTCATTAAAATTAATCTTTTAGCCAGGCATACTTCTACTAAATTCTCCCAATTTATATTTGTCCCCCACCATAAACGGTCTTATCACCTCTCCTCTCGTATCCACACCAACCCTTGTATTAAGATCCCCTAATAAGAACACACAAACACACACATGCACAAATATATATATATATATATATATATATATATATATATATATATATATATATATATATATATATAATATATATATATATATATATATATATATATATATATATATATATATATATATATATATATATATATATATATATGAAAGAATTAATTCCTGTTGTTTTTCCTATTACAAACAGGAAGTAATGTATTTTCCTTCATGAAGGTCAATTTGCTTCATTTTCGCATCTTTCAGTTAAATATCCTTTAACGTAAGAAAGGATTGGAATATGAATAATTAGCGAAGAATTTTTGAATTATTGCTAAATATTTTTATAACAAGAATACAAACTCAATTTATTTTACTTACATTAATAATGTAAATTATTATTTTTCGTCTTAAATTTAAGAATGCCAACATTTTTTATTGATCTTGGACTAATAAATGAAATTTATTTCTGTAACATTAATACATCACTTACATTTTTCTCAGCCATTTTTTAAAGCACACAGCTATATGGTTTCCACAAATTTCTTCTTTCTTGTCTGATATTAAAAAAAAAATGTTTAAATTAGCAAGTCTTAAAATTATTCACATATTTGCATATATATATATATATATTATATATATATATATATATATATATATATATATATATATATATATATATATATATATATATATTTATTATATATATATATATATATATATATATATATTAATGATATAATATATATATATAATTACTATTTGAAAAAAAGATAATACAAAGAGAAAACGCGTGCCTCAATCACATTATGAATCACACAACTGCATTAAAATTTAACATACAGTGACAACGTCACATCTCTACTATATTTACTAAAGCTTAATGCTTATATTTTGAGTAAATATTTTTCTTATCTCAGTCCTAAAATACCCAATTCACTGCAAAAAATAATGTTTAATTTATTAACTAGAGGCAAGTAAAGAGTATTTCATAATTTATTTAATGTTAATCGGATATGTCTTGAAAACCACAGCATATAAATGATTTTTTTTTCTAAAATAAACATTGAAAATCAGTTGAGTTCAAGGTTAATACCTGTAGGTGTTCAGAAATTCATATTTAATAAATATACTGACTATATATATGCTATATATATATATATATATATATATATATATATATATATATATATATATATATTATATATATATATATATATTATATATATATATATATATATATATATATATATAT
>SEYY01007009.1:57500-70087 GCA_009176605.1 Armadillidium nasatum | reverse complement strand
GAAATTCGACAAGGATTCTAAAAATGTAATTTTTTTTACGTACGTTCAGTAGTTTTTAAGATATGGTGCTGGCTCAAACCGAAGTGTGACCATATATATATTATATATATATATATATATATATATATATATATATATATTATATATAATATATATTTTATATATTATATATATATATATATATATATATATAATATATATATTTGCTTTGCAAGCAAAAATATTGAAAGCTTCCTATTTTAAATCGTTCTCTATAAAAAAAATTTAAAAAAAAAATAACGTATCAAAATAAAATATAATTAACTAAAACTACAAATCTATCTATAATTTTATTAAAAAAAATAACAAAAAGATTAAATTAAATTTGCAGTCAAATATTAAAGGTTTTCATGAACTGGGTATTTATCACCTGTGTTTTTTATGAAAGCTCTATTTTGCATAAAAAGAAAATAAAAACATTGGGAGGGCGTAATTAACTGTGATTGGCTGAACTGAAATAATCTCCATTTGTATATATATGTATTTTCACCTTTACCGGAACGAACTCTTGTGGACGACTGTACGTGTCGAGGTCATACATAACATTATATATATATATATTATATATATATATATATATATATATATATATATATATATATATATATATTATATATATTATATATATATATATATATATATATTATATATATTATTTTTTTTTTTTTTTTTCAAAAAAAAAAAAAAAACTTTACTTTATTTTATTTTTTATTTTTTTTTAGTGAATGAAATTGAATGTAAGATTTTTTCTGCCTTTTTTTCCCCACATTTAATTAATATTTGATTTGAATGAAGATACAAATATAAACGCCGAAAACATTTGAAAAAA
This sequence comes from Armadillidium nasatum, assembly GCA_009176605.1. Classification (NCBI taxonomy): domain Eukaryota; kingdom Metazoa; phylum Arthropoda; class Malacostraca; order Isopoda; family Armadillidiidae; genus Armadillidium; species Armadillidium nasatum. The sequence continues at coordinate 69,219 of SEYY01007009.1, read as the reverse complement.
ATATATTTAAAATGTCTCTTGAAGTATTGACATTGAGACTTTCTTTATGATGATAAAATATCAATTTTTGAATTTAATAAATGTAAATATTAATATTTGATTAAATTTATTTAAGGATTAGATTACCTTTTCCACTTTATTTTCAGGACTATAATTTTGTGATGATAAGAATGGTTGTGATTGAAGAGTCAGGTTAATGAGATTTGAAAGTTGGGAGTCCGAGTCTTAATGGGACTCGGAGTTAAAATCGGACGTTTGAAATTTTAATTAATTTTTGAAGTATTGAAAAGAAACATTCTCTTTGCTCCAACTAGAGATAAAGGTCTGAAGTCAGTTGCACCAAGGCCATTCTTCTAGCACTAATTACTTGCTGTTTAGTGGGTTGTCTTTCAAATTAAGACTAATGAAGTTACATACAGAAAATCTTCAATGAAGTGAAAAAAAAAATTTGGAATGTAGAAGGGAACAACATCAATATTGATTTTAAGGGATAAACTGTGTCCATCTTCAGCACCTGATATAGAACGGCAAAAAAGAAATCTAAAAGTGTTCGATATCTGAAGCACCACAGAATATTCAACGAATTGCTGAAAACTAGTTGACATAACGTCAGAAAGAAAGAAAAGAAGATCACCAGTCGAAATCGGGATTACCCCAAACGGTCGACAGGGAAAATAGCCGACACGTCATTAAAAAAATTTTTTTACTTGTCCAAAACGTCGACAACTTTTTTTGGTAAGGTCAAAGGGCCGACAATTTTTTTTTAAAACTCGTCCAAATCGTCGACACAATAAATCGATATCGATTAATCGAGATATATATCATCATCACTCACGGGTAGGGGGGATACGGGGGGCAGAGCTCCCTTTAGACAAATGTTCGTGTGCCATGCATCTACTAAAATATATTAAAAATTAAAAAAATATATTCATAATTATTATAATAATTAAATAAAAAAAATAGGCTTGTATATCGATTCGATCGGTATAAAAAAATACGATGTTTTTCAAACAGTCGATACATTTTTTTTAACATGTGGCCGAAGCGTCGACACGTTGAAATTAAAAAGAAAAGTGATCGACAAATTTTTTTCAAAAGTGTCGGCCGTTTGACCTGTCCACTATTTTCCCTGTCGACGTTTTGGGTATAGCGCCGTCGAAATAATATCGATCCGAGATAAAATTTAAATATTTAAGGTGTTTCCTAACCTTACTCTTACTCAAAGATTCGAAACTTGGGCTGGGAGAGGTTCCCCTTCGAAACGGGTTTTATGGGCGCACGCTACAAAGGAAAAGGAAAGGAAAATTTGTTGTTAATTGGTAGAGACAAAGAAGTTTGCAAGGAAAGAAGTAAGCTTGGATGAATAAGTTTATAAGGATCAAAGAAAGAATACCGTAAGGACCATACTCCTTCTATATATATATATATATATATATATATATATATATATATATATATATATATATATATATATATATATATATATATATATATATATATATATATATATATATATATATATATATATATATATATATATATATATATATATATATATATATATATATATATATATATATATATATATATATATATATATATATATATATATATATATTTATTCACCTCTGGTGGGCAAAGGCCAGAGGCCTACTATAATTCCACCAGAGTTGGGGAGAAAATCGGAAACCTGGTCAAATTAAAGGCCGACATGTCCTGATACACGGCGTTTGAAAGTGTGTAAGTCAAAGGAAGTTGGGAAAATAGATAGAAGGGAGTGTGTTCCAGACTTTACCAGTAGAGTACATGTAAGATTGAGCATAGCGGTTAAGTCTGGGGTCAGAGAGTTGGACAGAGAAAGGATGAGACTGTGTAGAAAGTCGAGTCGCACGAGCCCTTCTCAATGGAGGAGGTATGCGACGAGAGAGTTCAGAAGAGCAATGTCCATTGTAATAGCGATAGTATAGAGAGAGTGACGCAACAATTCGACGGGCAGAAAGAGATTGGAGAGAGTTAGTAAGAGCAGGAGAGTTGATAAGACGAAAAGCCCTAGACTCCACCTTTTCAAGGAAGAGCTGTATGTGTGGAACCACCCCAGATGTGTGAGGCATACTCCATACAGGGGCGAACAACACCCCTATACAGAGCAAGCAACTGGGGTGGTGTGAAGAAATACTGAAGGCGCCTCAGAACACCCAACCTCTTAGAAGCTTGTTTAGAAAGAGAAGGTAATGTGATCTTTCCAAGAAAGATCACGAGAAAAAGAAACACCGAGAATATTAAGAACAGATGAAGGTTTGAGTTGAGTGTTTTCGAAGAAGATATCATAGTTGTGTGGAAGATTGTGTCGAGTAGAAAGATGGAGGAATTGAGTTTTTGAGGCATTGAAAACGACCATGTTTTCTCTGCCCCAATTTGAAATACGAGAAAGATCAGAGGTCAGTTGCTCCAAGGCCATCCTTCTTGAATCTATAACTGTTGTTGGGAGGGGCGTCTTTCAAATTGAAAAGAGTAATGAAGGGTGGAGTCATCAGCATAGGAGTGGATAGGAGATGAAGTAATAGAGAGAAGGTCATTAATGAAAATTAGAAAAAGTGTTGGGGATAGGACAGATCCTTGAGGAACACCACTATTTAATAGATTTAATAGGAATGAACGGTGGCCGTCTACAACAGCTGCTATAGAACGACCGGAAAGGAAATTAGAGAGAAGGTCACAGAGAGAAGGATAGATTCCGAAAGAGGGAAGTTTGGAAATCAAAGCTTTGTGCCAGACTCTATCGAAAGCTTTCGATATGTCTAGCGCAACAGCAAAAGATTCACCGAAACCCCGAAGAGCGGAGGACCAAGAGTCAGAGAGAAGGGAAAGAAGATCACCAGTAGAGCGTTTCTTACGAAAGCCATACTGGCGATCAGAGATAAGATTAGAAGAATTGAGATGTTTCCAAATCTTCCTGTTAAGGATAGATTCGAAAACTTTAGAAAGAACGGAGGTTAAAGAAATTGGACGATAGTTAGAGGGTTGAGAAGGGTCCCCCTTCTTCGGCACAGGCTGAATGAGCGCACGTTTCCAGCAAGAAGGGAAGGTTGAAGTAGAAAGACAAAGACGAAAATAGTTTACCAAGGCAGGGTGCAAGCTCGGAAGCACAAGTTTTGAGAACCACAGGAGGGATACCATCAGGACCGTACGCCTTCTTAGTGTTAAGCTCAGAGAGAGCAGAAATGACATCTTTAGAAGAAATTATAATTTTAGGCATAAATGAGTTGGAGGGGGTTGAAGGAGGAGGAATAGCTCCGGAATCGTCTAAGGTAGAATTTAGAAGCAAAAGTTTGAGCGAAGAGTTCAGCTTTAGTAGAAGGTAAAACGGCAGTTGTACCGTCAGAAGATACTAGAGGAGGGAAAGAGGAAGAAGCAAAGTTAGAGTTGACATTTTTTGCAAAATGCCAGAAAGGGCGAGAGGAAGAGGAACCAGAAAGATTATTGCATTTTGCGACGGAGAAAAGAGTTTTTAGTATCTCGAAGAATAGATTTTGCACGATTCCGGGATGAAATATAAGTTGCATGAGTTTCAGGGGTTTGAAGACGACGGTAATCTCTGAAGGCAGCGTCCCTGCGGCGGATAGCGCGAGAACAAGTAGAGTTAAACCTAAGGTTTGTTGGGTTTAGTAGAAGGGAAAGAATATGGAATGTACGCCTCCATGCCAGAGAGAATCACCTCGGTTATGCGCTCAGCACACTCCGAGGGACCCCTCCCACGAAAGCAATAATCATTCCATGGAAAATCAGAGAAGTACAACCGCAAGTCAGACCAGTTAGCAGCACCGAAATGCCAGAAACGTCTCCTCGCCGAAGGCGGGGGCCGTTCTTGCGGAAGACTTGAAGAGACAGAACAAGATACAGAGATAAGAAGGTGATCGGATGAACCCAGAGGAGGAAAGAGTTTAACAGTATAAGGAGAAGGATTAGAAGTTAAGGAAAAGATCAAGTATGTTGGGTTCATCACCAAGACGATCAGGGATACGGGTAGGGAGTTGCACCAACTGCTCAAGGTTGTTCTGGATAGAAAATTGGAAGGCGAGTTCACCAGCTGGATCATGAGAACTAGATGAAAGCCATTGGCGGTGGTGAACATTGAAATCACCTAAAATGATGATTTCGGAGAAAGGAGAAGAAGAAAGAATGTGCTCTATTTTGGAGTTTAAATAGTCGAAGAATTTTTTATAGTCAGTAGAATTAGGAGATAAATAAACAGAACAAATAAATTTAGTAGTAGAATTGCAAGAGAGTTTAAGCCATAAAGTAGAGAATTCAGAAGACTCCAAATTAGAGACACGAGAACAAATAACATCGTTGCGCACAAATGCGCAACAACCGCCTTTGGCTGAAAATTGAGGATAGAGACAGTAGGAGGTAACAGAATAAGGTTTGCTGTCAGCGCACTCAAGCAACTGAGTTTCGGCTAGAAACAGAAGATGAGGTTTAGAAGAAGAGAGATGGTGTTCGACAAAGTGGAAATTAGAAAAAAGACCGCGAATGTTGCAGAAATTAATGAAAAAGAAGACCGTGCACCAGGGCAAGCCGGACGCCGGGTCGTGGCGGCACCATCCCCATCATCGGAGGCCACCAACTCCCAAGTGATGATGGGGTGAGGAGTGGAGGTTGAGGGGCATTCTTTGGATGCCGCCCCTCGTAGCATCTCCGAGGCAGCTGTATGTTTCGCCATTTTGATTTTGTTTTATAAAGGTAATGTAAGAGTAAGCGCTTGTAAAATGTGGGAACATGTGAAGAATTGGGGTGGAGAGGTAGTAGGAGCATAGACACTCCAGAGTGGGGCGGAGGTATATAGTATGTATATATATATATATATATATATATATATATATATATATATATATATATATATATATATATATATATATATTATATATAGAGAGAGAGAGAGAGAGAGAGAGAGAAGAGAGAGAGAGAGAGAGAGTAAGAGTGTGTATTGCCGCTACAGGCCCTTATGACTCCCACAGACGTCCAGGTACGGATCGGATGAGCCTGTGAACTGTTTTCTGTAGTTTTATCGATTCCCATTCCCTGCGCCAAACCTGTCTCTTCAGCTCGTCCCAGAGATGTTCAATCGGTTTGAGGTCAGGGCTACGGGATGGCCAGTCCAAGGTAGGAATACCTACCTCTCGCAGGTACTGGTGAAAGATAGCGGCAACATTGGGGCCAGCATTATCGGGTATGAAGGTGAAGTCGGCCCCGGTTCTCCATGAAACACCCCCTACCATCTCTTGATACGATAAAAACACAAGGTCTCACTTGGCTTCCAGAGAAATACCTACTAACACCTTTCAAGATCCATCACCATAACAAACACGTTTGGATAGGCAGAAACGTGCAAAGCGCTCCCTGTCCGCCAATAAACTTGCCCTCAATCGTCGTTATCGTGGAGCCATATGCGGAACTCGTCCGTAAAGAAGGCGGACCGCCATTCGCGGCTATCCCAACCTACGTGCAAAACGAAATCTCGACTGGCGATGCCCTAAGGACAGTTGGGGGTTTGAAGCAACTCTAATCGAGGTCAGGTTCGTCTCCCTTAGAAGTCTTATAATGGTCCATGGGCTGGGGGCGGTCATACGCACCAGTGTCGGTTCATTTTGCAGGTTAACGGCGGATAGGTGGCGATTACGGGGTGATGTAAGGACTATGGACCGGTCGACTCGGGCCGTTGTACACAGTTTCCTGACCGGCTCGCTGATTGAAGCTGCCTATCGTACGGTATCGCCGGTATGCTTTTGAAACGGAACTGGGAGGCGACGTTGTGCTGGGAGAGGCCCTGCTACAGTACTGCACAGACTCTGTGGTCATCATTGTCATATTACGGGCGTATGCGGAACGTTATAAAACCTATTCATGGTTTCTAACAACTACTCCCAAACCTAATTTCATCCCTCATTGCACCTCCCCTACCGACGCTCGTAAGGTAATATCCCGACCTCTATTTACTTGGTTTGAGTTTTCTAAATTATTATCTGATATGAACAATCTGTGCTCATATCTGCACCAATTAGACCCTCAATAATGTTATCCCCCGACTTCGCCACTACATGTGACGCAATATCTATCAATGCTGTTTCCATACGAATGAGTCGTTTTTTTGCGCTCTTAAGTATATATATATATATATATATATATATATATATATATATATATATATATATATATATAATATATATATATATATATATATATATATATATATATATATATATATATATAATATATATATATATATATATATATATAATATATTAATATAATATATATATAATATATATATAAAAGAAGAGAGAGAGAGAGAGAGAGAGAGAGAGAGAGAGAGAGAGAGGTAAGGAGGAAGTAGGGCTCCCTAGGCGATGAGATTACCACTCACTGGATAAATGGGATGTGAAGGGTACTTTCCACTTTATCCCCATGCCCAAATGTTGTCACACTTTCGCTCTCATCTGCACCTTCTTCTGCACGGAGTAGGCTCTCCTTTCTCACACAACAAACACTATTACAGACAACAAGTCTTTATATAAGATAACAATATGGCATCATCAATAGTAGCCACGGAGAAACTCAGAGAGGTAGCTTCCAAAGATAGTCCCTCATCCATCTCTTCGTCTATCACCCCTTGAGAGTTGGTGACCTCCAGTGAAGGGGTTAGTGCCACCAAGAATTTGCAGCCAGCTGTTCCGGATTCATTTTCAGTTTTTTTTTCATTAAATTCTGCAACATTCGCTCTCTTCAATCCAACTAACAAATTGATGAACATCACCTCTCTTCTTCTAGACTTCGTCTCTTTTCCTGACCGAAACTTATATGTTCGAGCGTTCTGATAGCAAACCCTTTTCTGTTTCCTCCTACTGTTTCTATCCTTAACTTTCAGCCAAATGCTTTTGTTGTGCATACGTGCGCAACGATATTAATTGTTCTTGTGTCTCTAATTTACAGTCTTCCGAATTTTCCACCTTGTGGCTTAGGCTCTCTTGCAATTCTACGACTAAATTCATTATCTCCTAATTCTACTGATTATCCTAAATTCTTTGACTATCTAAACTCCAAATAGAGCACATTCTCTTATTCTCCTTTTCTGAAAATCATCATTTAGGTGGTTTCAATGTTCACCACGGCCAATATCTTTCTTCTTGTTCTCATGATACAACTGGTGAATGTACGTTCCAATTCGCTATCCAAAACGACTTTGAGAAGTTGATGCAGCTCAATACTCCTATCCTTAATCGCCTTGGAGATGAAACCAACATTCTAGACCTTTTTCTAACTTAAACTCTTTCCTCCTTTGAGTTCATGCGATCACCTTCTTATCTCTTTTCCTCTTCTATCTTTTCAAATCTTCCGCATGAAAGACCTCCTCCCAGTGCTAGGAAACGTTTGTGGAATTTAGGTGACGCAAGCTGGTCAGACTTGCTGTCGTACTTTATTCTTCAAAGGCTGAGTTCTTCGTTCAAACTTTTGTCTCTAATTCACCTCTAGGCGATTCTGGAGTTTTCCTCCCCCTTCAATTCCCTCCAACTTAATTATGACTAAAATTATAATTTCTTCTAAAGACGTCATTTCTGCTCTCTCTGAGCTTAATAATAATACAAACAAGACGTACGGATAATGATGGCATGCCTCCTGTGATTCTCAAAACTTGTGCTTCCGAGTTTGTACCCTGTCTTTCCACTTCAGTCATCCATTCTTGCTGGAAACATGCGCTCATTCAGCCTGTGCCGAAGAAGGAGGATCTTTCTTAATCCTTCAACTAATGTCCCATATCTTTGACCTTCGTTTTCTCTAAAGTTTTCGAATCTATCCTTAACAGGAAGATTTGGAAACATCTCAATTCTTCTAATCTTATCTCTGATCACCAGTATAGATTTTCTAAGAAACGCTCTAATAACGATCTTTTTCCCCTTCTCTCCGACTCTTGATCCTCCTCTCTTCGGCTTTTCAGTGAATCTTTTATTGTCGAGCTGGACATATCGTATGAAAATATGATAAAATCTGGCACAAAGCTTTGATTTCCAAACTTCCCTCTTCCGGAATCTATACTTCTCTGTGGTCTTATTCCTAATTTCCTTTCTGGTCGTTCTATAGCACCGTTCATCCTTTAAATCTATTAACAGGGGTGTTCCTCGATATTCTGTCTTATCCCCAAAACTTTTCTACTCTTCATTAATGGCCTTTTCTCTATTACTTTGTTTCCAATCCACTCTTATGCTGATGAATCCACCCTTCATTATTCCATCCACTTTAAAAAACGCCCCTCTCAACAGCAGCTAATAGACGAAAGTAGGGTACCCTTGGAGAAAATAACCTCTGATCTTTCACGTATTTCAAATTGGGGCAGAGAAAACATGGTCGTTTTCAATGCCTCAAAAACTCAGTTTCTCCATCTCTCCACTCGACACGATCTTCCACACAATTATGATATCTTCTTCGAAAACACACAACTCAAAACTTCATCTGTTCTTAAGACTTTCGGTGTTTCATTTCTCATGATCTTTCTTGGAAAGATCGCAATATTTCTCTTTCTAAACAAGTTTCTAAGAGGTTGGGTGTTCTGAGGCGCCTTCATAATTTCTTCACTTCACCACAGTTGCATGCTCTCTATAGATGTGTTGTTCGTCCCTGTTTTTAGTACATCTCACACATCTGGGGCTGTTCCACTCATACATCTCTCCTTGAGAAAGTGGAGTCTAGGACTTAATGTATCATCAACTCTCCCGCTTTATTCAATTCTTTACATGTTCTTTCTGCCCGTCAAATTGTTGTGTCTATCTCTCTATACCATCGCTGTAACAACGGACACTACTCTTCTGAACTCTCCCGCTACATACCTTCTCTATTGAGAAGAACTTGTGTGACACGTCTTCCTACACATTCTCCTCTTTCTTTCCAATTCTCTGACCCCAGACTTAACCGCTATGCTTAATCTTATTTGTACTCTATTGGTTAATTTGGAACACATTCCATTTATCTGTTTTCCCAGCTTTCTTTGACTTGCACGCTTTCAAACGCTGTGTATCTGGACATGTCGACCTGTAACGAACAGGATCGGATATTTCCCAACTTCGGTGGAAATTGGTAGGCCTCCGGCCTTTGCCCACAGGAGGAGATATATATATATATATATATATATATATATATATATATATATATTATATATATATATATATATATATATATATATATATATATATATATATATATTATATGTTTTCGGAATTGCACGGCAATATTTTAGGTATGGGTTCCCTACAATATTAGAAACAATAAAGGTCATATAAACATATGGCACAAAATACTTTATTAACGTGACATTGGGTCATACACTTACGTATTTCAAAGGACATCATTTACAGTGACTGTTCAAAATGGCCTCCATCTTCTTGAATGCAGCATTCTGCACGACGTATCCATGCTTCTCTGGCACCTCGTATAGCATCAGGACGAAGCCTGATAGTTGCTGCGGCAATCTCGATCCGATTTTGTAGCTCTTCTTGCGTTTCCACAGACGTAGAATAAACCATAGACTTCATCCAGCCCCACAGAAAGTAATCCAATGGCGTTAAATCAGGGGATCGTGGTGGCCATTTAACAGGACCGTTGCGCCCTACCCATCGGTGACCATACGTTGTGTTTAAATAATCTGTGACAATATGCGAATAGTGCGCCGGTGCACCGTCATGCATAAACCACATCCCCTGCCTATTGGCAATCGGAATATCTTGTAGAAGCTCAGGGAGATTATCCTGCAAAAACTGCAGGTAAGAAACTCCTGAAAGCCTAGGTGGCAAAAAGAAGGGGCCGACTAAATTGTCGCCTAGAAGACCACACCAGACATTTAATGAAAAGGTATGTTGGTAATGTGTAGTAGCAGTCGTATGAGGGTTTTCATCATCCCAGGTATGGGTGTTTCGATAATTAGTAATCCCATTTCTCGTAAAGCAGGATTCATCGGTAACGAGCATGCGGCTCAGGAAGTTAGGATCTCGTGTGCATTTTCGAATTAACCACTGGGAGAAATGTCTGCGCTTGTTATAATCATGTGGTAGCAGTTCTTGCACAGGGGTAACGTGATATGAGAACAGTTGTTGTTCGCGCAATGTTCACCATATGCTGGTAGAGGACACATCGAAACGAAGAGACAATCTTCTGGTGCTAGTACTAGGAGATAACTGAACAGCATCGAGTATTTCTTCTTCAACGTTAGCGGTTCGTCTAATTCTTTGTTGACCGGCGTTTACTCGTAGAGGGTTTAACGTCCCATTTTCCCTGAGGCGTCTTTCAATGGCCTCAAACTTTTTACGATTTGGTATTCTTCGGTTGGGATATTTTTCACGATATCTTCGAACGGCTGCAAGACCATTTTGATGTACCTCGCCATACGTTAAAAGCATGTCTGTTTGTTCTGCAAATGTGAACACATTCGTGGTGTCACCCATGATAATCCACTTGAACCGACACACACAATTCACTCACTCGTATAGGCACAGAACGAGACAATCTGATGAGTAACCTACACCCACAGAGTCTAATACGGAATGACAGAAATGTACTACCCTTTTCAACAAATGAACGTATGCTAATGTTCAGAGAGATACGTCTTTAACATCTGATATCTCGGATATAAACTAATTTTAAACATATGTTTATATGACCTTTATTGTTTATATTGTGGTAGAGAACCCATACCTTAAATATTGCCGTGCAATTCCGAAATACCCTATATATATATATATATATATATATATATATATATATATATATATATATATATATATATATATATATATATATATATATATATATATATATATATATATATATATATATATATATATATTATTAACGTCTATGTACAGCGTTATATTCTCTTTAAGTATTAATTCTATGAATTTTTGTAATTGATGTGATCTTAATTTTTTTAAAAGTTATTTTAAGAGTTTCTCATTACTAATGAAACCTTAAAGGAGAAAATTTTAAAAGTCTTTTCTGCAAAGATGGACCGAAATATGTCAAAATGATTCGTTTTTAAAAGAAAATGTTCACATCTTTCTTTTTCACCCTAAAGATAAATTTCAGTTTTGGGTTTTAAAAAAAAATGTGACAGATGTCTTTTGAGAGCTTCTTTTAAATGACATTTGATTTTCGTATGATTTTTTTTTTTTATTTCCCTAAAATTTTTTTTTCTTGTCATTTTCTTCTCTTTCCACTCAAAAATCTGTTCATTTTTTTTTTTAATTTTTATTATTTCAATATTTATATTTATATTTCTTTACTCAGTTGGAATATCTTTATTTTTTTTTTTATTTGTATTTCCAATTTTTCTTTGATCCTTCTGAGAAATTTTTATTTCCAAATCATTTTTTGACATGTCAATTTACTATATTATTTGATGTCACACACACACACACACACACACACACACACACACACACACACACACACACACACATATATATATATATATATATATATATATATATATATATATATATATATATATTATATATATATATATATATATATATATATATATATATGACATAATATATATATATATATATATATATATATATATATATATATATATATATATATATATATATATATATATATATATATATATATATATATATATATATATATATATATATATATATATATATATCCT
>SEYY01007009.1:40000-52500 GCA_009176605.1 Armadillidium nasatum | reverse complement strand
CCAGTGTTGTAAATGTTTCGATTACAAACTTCGTTATTTGTGCAATTTTAATATACAATGATCCCAGCATTTAAAATATAAATATGCTCTCATAAATCTGAGATTTCAGGAGATCTCTGCTATTTGAAATCTGCTCCAGAGCCTTGGCGCCGGAGCATAGATTTCTGAAGAAACAAAAAACTAATATATATATATATATATATATATATATATATATATATATATATATATATATATATATATATATATATATATATATATATATATATATATATATATATATATATATATATATATATATAACTAAATTAAAACATCAAGAACGAAAACATTTAAACGAGTTGACAAAGAAGAATAAAAAATGATTTTAACAAAGGTGGAGATTAAAAAGAAAACTGCGTCACGTTTCGGAATTAAACTTATTGTTCCCTCATCACAGACGCTAATATTAGCGTCTGTGATGAGGAAACAATTAGTTTAGTTCCGAAACGTCACGCAGTTTTTTTTTTTTTTTTTAACATCTACTTTTGTTATGATCTTTTATACTTTTTTTTTTGTTAACCCGCTTTAATGTTTTACTTCGTATTGTTTTAATTTAGTAGTTTTAAAAATTGATATATAAATAGAACACGAGTAGTATTAGCTTTCTTTAATATATATATATATATATATATATATATATATATATATATATATATATATATATATATATATATATATATATATATATATATATATATATATATATATATATATATATATATATATATATATATATATATATATATATATATATATATATATATATATATATATATATATATATATATATATATATATATATATACACTTTTTTTCCAGCATTTAGCCTTTTGACATTTTACATTCGCGTTACCGAAATAAATTATGTCTTTCACATGACAAATTAAAAAGAACAAATTGATTTTGTGTTTTTGAAAGAGATAAGTTCTTGACCAGCTTGAAAATCCCTTCGTTTTTATAAATCCATTTATAGATTGTAAAAGGGTGTTATTCCAAAGTGACTGATATGAAGGTTGATTCCGAGGCTTTAACATTTTCACAAAATTTAAAATACATTTTTAAAATTAAATACATTTCTGTGAACAAACTGTAACACATTTCTTAAACTCTCTTTATTCATTTTATATATATATATATATATATATATATATATATATATATATATATATATATATATATATATATATATATATATATATATATATATATATATATATATATATATATATATATATATATTTTAAAGTTATGTGACGATTAGAACTATTCCATAAGTTAAACTCATTCAGAAACGATTGGAACAATTCTTGAAGCTAAACTTATTCGTTTTAATGATTCATTGCAAGCTTTCCATAAGCTTCGATGGAGCAAGCACAAATGACGTAAACATCCGAATTCTTTTGAGTAATAAGAATGAAGCTTCCTGTTTGATTTCCCTTCACTGAAAGATGAGCTCTTCCTGGAGGTTTTCTGTACAGCTTATCAGAGAAAATTGGATCGGATTCTGTTCCGCTGTCCCCTACCTGTATATATATATATATATATATATATTTATATATATATATATATATATATATATATATATATATATATATATATATTATATATATATATATATATATATATATATATATATATATATATATATATAATTTTTTTTTTTTTTTTTAAAATTAAAAGCAAAAAAAAATAGGAAAAAAAATTAATCAATTAAATAATTAATACTCATTTAAATAACATCGAACTGGCTTTACACACATGAATGGAAGCGCCTGTAAAATCACTATTCGTATCATCAGGAACGTTGAAAACGATTTCGCTGATTATATATCTTTCTGGCATCGGAATCTTCAGCGATGAAAAACCTCTATATTCTTGTCCCTTGTTACACCAGCAAGAGGATTTCTCGCTCCAGCAGCTAGTACTCACAGTCTAACGTTAGTATATATATATATATATATATATATATATATATATATATATATATATATATATATATATATATATATATATATATATATATATATATATATATATATATATATATTTTATTTCTTTGTATATTCTGGAGTCCAAATATATCATTAAAAATAAACCTGAACTCCATAATAATCTTTTAGCTTGTCTCTTACATACATGTATTCTCCTTTCCTTACATTCCCTAATCTCTTTTTTTTCTTGTTACTTTTTACGTTTCATTTTTCTTTTTCTTTCCTTTTCACTCCCTTTCTTCCTTTTCTCTTTTTATTCAATGTGCTAACTTGCATTTTATATATTATATATATATATATATATATATATATATATATATATATATATATATATATATATATATATATATATATATATATATATATATATATATATATATATATATATATATATATATATATATATATATATATGGCGGTCTCGCATATTGGATTCAAGTGCAATTTGAAGAATTACATATTAATTAAATATTATATAATTAAATAATATAGGCTCGTCTGGCAGCAAGTTTGGACGAGGTGGTACGACGGGCAATATCCCTCTCAGTTTTCTCGACTCTCTTGCCTCCACACTGAAAAGTCGCATCATTCGTGCCTCTCCTTGTATTCTTATTTTATCATCGTTTATATATTAACAAGAATAAACATTTATAACGTGAATAAAACTTCAGGTGTCATAAACTATTCATTCAACCTTAGATGTTATACTGATGTCCAGTGAATGACCTTTTTTTCATCCAGCCTTCCTCAAAACCGGCAAGTGCGACGCCATTTTCAACAACAGTACTTTTCTTGGAGAGGCATCCGCTTATTTACATATCTCCGTGTGTTATCATTTGCAACTATCGTTTTCCAAAGTATTTACTCTTTCTGGGGCCTTTTGGATGTTCATTGATTCTTTCACCTATGTTTGTGTGCAATCGCAAGATGGTTTCGGAGTTACAGCCGACGATTGCTTCCAAGGAAGTTTTTCAACTCCAGCAATCGAAGATGACGTGTCTGGTGCCTTTTACCCATTTTTGGCTTTAAAATAACCATGCCCGCCATAGATATCGTTCCATCATTCAGTCGTTCTGTTCCACGTGTTTTCAAGCTTTCGAAGCCACTACGTCTTTTCGAAGCTTTGTTTGCAGTTGCCGACTCTGCCGTGTCAGACATACGGTTGACTCTTTTGAATAAACAAATAAATTAATAATAATAATAATAATAATAATAATAATAATAATAATAATAATAATAATAATAATAATAATAATAATAAAAAAATCTTTATATCCTTTATTTTTTGTTCTCATAAAATATATTTTCATTTTACCTTGTTTTTCGTTTTAGTCAATTTTCATTTATAGTTTATTTAAGGGACTTTTATTTTTATTAACTTTCATTTTTTATGTCATTATATATATGTGCTTTTTTGTGCGTCATATTTTATTTTATTATTGTTATAGTGTTTTTTTATTGTTATTTGTGTTTAATATTGTAGAGCTGCCTTGCTTCGTTCTTCCCCTCCTCCTTGTGTCCCACTCACCTGTGTTGGATAGGATCTCCTTGGTTATGGGATTTCGCGGATCTTGTTTCCACTTTTACCATTCCCTTGGTTTCTCCGAAGTTCTTCCCGCTTTGTTCCTGCTTTAATTAACTTAAAAACTTCCAGTTTTGAGGGTAGGCTGTAGTATGGTGGTCTCGCATATTGGATTCAGGTGTAATTTGAAGAATTACATATTAATGAATTATTATATAATTAAATAATATATATCATATGGCAGCAAGTTTAGGCGAGGTGGTACGATGGGGAATACTCCCTCTCAGCTCTCTCGACTCTCTTGCCTCCACACTGAAAAGTCGCATCATTCGTGCCTCTCCTTGTATACTTATTTTATCATCATTTATATATTAACAAGAATAAACATTTATAAAGTGAATAAAATCTCAAGTATTATAATAAACTATTCATTCAACCTTAGACGTTATATATATATATATATATATATATATATATATATATATATATATATATATATATATATATATATATATATATATATATATATATATATATATATATATATATATATATTACGGTTGGCAAGGATCTGAGGCCTGCCAAATTCGACTACAGTTGGGGAAAACTAAACAAATTTTGAAATAAAGCCGACATGTCCTTATACACGGCATTTAAAATAGTGCAAACCGGTGGAAATTGGAAAAATAGATACAGAGAGTGAGTTCCAGATTTTAAAAGTGGAGAAAATGTAAGATGAACATGCGGTTATATAGGTCAGAGTTGGAGAGAGAGAGTGCATCATACAGATATATATATATATATATATATATATATATATATATATATATATATATATATATATATATATATATATATATATATATATATATATATATATATATATATGAAAAATCTTACTGGACTTGTGCTAAACAAGAACTATAAAAGTATGTAGCACTGGTTCTTCTCAAAGGAAAGGGAGGGTTTCGATTGGCGAGTTGAAAAGCTCAGTATCCATTGTAATAGTGATATTATAAAGAGAATATGGGCAGAAAGAGACGAGAGATATAACTAGGTCGAAACGAAAAGCCCTAGATTCTACTCTTTTAAGGAGAGATGTTTAAAGCATGCTCCATACAGGGGCTAACGACACTCCAATTAAGAGCAAAAAACTGGGTGGCTCGAAGAAATTCAGAAGGAGCCTTAGAACACCCAAAATTCTAGGAACTTGTTTATAATGAGAAATAATAAACTTTCCTTGTAAAATCAGTTGAAAATCATGGACCAAAAATATTCAGGATAGACGAGGGTTTGAATTGTTTATTTTCTAAAAGGTTATAGTTGTGTGGAAGAATATGTCTAGTTGAACGATGAAGGAACAGAGTTTTGAGACTTTGAAAACAAGCCTGTTTTCTCTGCCCCAATTAGAAATCGATAAAGATAAGAGTTAGTTGTTGTATTGCTACCGTCCTAGCACTAGTTAATTTCTGTTGGGTTATAAGTCTTTCAAACTAAAAGAAATATTGAAGGTTGGATTCGTCAACATAAGAGTGGATAGATGATGAAATAAAAAAGGTCATTAATGAAAAGCGAAAAAGTGTTGAAAGATAGGATTGAATTTTGAGGGACCTACTATTTATAATTTAAAGAAGAAATAGTAGAAGTCTTCAATAGCTGATGAAGAGCAACCAGAATAAAACAAAGAGATGGCCACCGAGAGAAGAATAGATACATAAAAAGGAAAATTTAGAAATCAAAGCTTTGTGGCAGACTCTGTCGAAAACTTTAGAAATGTGTAGTGCCACTTAATAGGATTAACTGAAATGCCAAAGAGCAGAAGACTAAGAATTGTTGAATATATATATATATATATATATATATATATATATATATATATATATATATATATATATATATATATATATATATATATATATATATATATATATATATATATATATATATGCCAGTTCTAATTGTAATTTGAAATAGAAATGAATTCCGCAAAATGCTGTTTAACAACGTATAAAATTAAGAAATAAGAAATGATTTTGACCACATATTTAACAGACATTAGTTCCTGCTGTGCAACTTTTTATACAGTTGTATAGATTCCCCAGTTGTGATAATTTTCTCAATAAAAAATTAAATAAATAAACATTACCCTCCTTATTCTTCAATTATAAAAAGTATTTGAGACAGTTATCAATAACTTCTAACACCATATGTAATAGATAATCATAATAATCCCTAATGAATAATAATCCCTAATGTACCATGTGCATGTGCTACGACAATACGAATACAAGAAAGAGAAACAATGTAATGGAAGATAATGCATGACTCAGTAGCTATGCATGGTGGAATGGCCATTATTACTAACTATTCATCAAGTTAAACTAATTTTTACGGTTATGGTTATACATCAAAGTTAAACTAATTTTTTTAAAACCTTAAAAGAAACACTCATAAATCTGATAGAAAATTTCATTAATATGCAAATAATATAATCTTAAAAATTTAAATTATTTGAATTGAATTGAATTGAATTTAATTGAATTATGAATTAAATGTATTACATCGTGAATTAAGTATTTAAGATGGAAAATGAGTTAATCTTAAGAGTGAGAAAAATTAGTGGTAGTGAATAAGATCTAATACACTAGATATCTTAGGTTTACTACATCATAAAATGAACTACAATATATTATAGAAGTATAAAACTAGTTAAACTGTGTAAGAATTACACAGTACTACATTTGTTGTACATAAAGAATTATAAAATTAATCACTTTTTTTTCCTAAAATCATTATGCTTGAATACTTATCCTCTATTTACCCATTAAAATTATTGTTTTGCTATATTTAGAGGTAAATTTATGCCTTCCTCAAAATATATATTTTCAAATCATAAATTTTTCTATCTAAGCTCCACTTTTGGGGTAAAGAAATCTGCTGGTACTCACCAAGACATCAACATCCTGGAAATAATAAGGTAATTGACCTTCAGAATCTGGGGAAACTCCTCGTAACAGATCTTTTCTTATTTCTAAATTCTTAACATAAATCTCAACATCACCAGACTGTTTCTCCAAGCTCGCAATAGGTTTGATTTTGAAGGGGTAAAATATGCAGGCATTTTCTGAAAAAAAAAAAAAAAAAAAAAAAAAAAAAAAAAAAAAAATTATATATATATATATATATATATATATATATATATATATATATATATATATATATATATATATATATATATATATATATATATATATATATATATATATATATATATATATATATTGTAAACTATTTTCCTTAAGCTGCTTGGCAAATTATTTTCAAAGATGTAATTGCCTTAATTTTTTCGAGAGATCGACACCTTTTTGTGGCAGGGTAAAGAAAAAGTTAGTTCTACAAAAGATATTTATTTATAGGTAACGTTCTTCGGATAGGGCATTTGAAAATGGGTTCTAAAATAAGAAAAAGATATCTAAATGGTTTGCCGTAAAAAAAAAAGGAAGCAATTTACTGGACAGAGTGGGGAACAATAGCCAAGCCCTGTGCTATTGACAATATAACCTTATCAAGAGTTAATAAAGTAGCCAAATCATGCACTACTATTTCGTAACCTTATCAAGTATTACTTTAAAGAAACCAAATCACGTGTTTCAAATAGTCTACACAAGTACTATGTCTGAAATAACCTTCATGTATTATTTCATTACAGGCATATCATGAGCTTGCAAATGTCAAAACATGTACATTTATTGATAATCTACTCACTTTTTACTTAGATAGTCAATTCATGAGCTACCTTTAGAAAAAATTTACCATTCTTCACAGACTTTTCATTCTCTTAAGAAATGTCATCAATAAGCGAGAAGAGTTTCAACGTCTTCTTAGATCTCCTACTCTTTCCTCTAGATACAATTTTGGTCCTGACATATTCTGAATACAAGTTTGCAAAATTATTCTTGAAAAATGTGATTAAAGACTCATCAAAACTTAGATAAAAGATTCTAAGATAATTTACATTACTTAACCTCTTAAATACTTTATAATGTTTGCTTTATGAGAGACTAAAATAAAATCTATATATATATATATATATATATATATATATATATATATATATATATATATATATATATATATATATATATATATATATATATATATATATATATATATATATATATATATATATATATATATATATATATATATATATATATATATATATATATATATATATATATATATATATATATATATATATATAATAATAAACACAAAACCACTAAATAAAACAATAAAAATAATAAAAAGTTAAAATAAAGGGGAATTAACTAAGTGTTAAAACCATAAATAGAAGAAAAAGGAATAAAAATTTAAAACGCACTATATTTCGGGGATCGAACTACCCCCCTCTTCCGATGCGATCAGGTTAAAAGGAAAGTTAAGACAGGAACGCAAACAGTCCAGGTGCTAGCTTATAAAGAAGCAACGAAGCGACAAACAAATGAACAAACAAAAGGAAAAGGCGCATGCGCATAAATAATAAAAACACACAAACGAACTGACACAAACTAAAACACACACGCGAAGATACAAATCTTTAACAACCATGCATACACACAAACTTTTATATACATACAAATAAACACATGCTCATATACATGATCATGAATGCACATACACATACATACATGCATATTCACAAACATGCATAAAAAAAAAAAAAAAAAAAAAAATCATAAAAGTGTCTATAAAAAATTAAAAGTAAAATCATCTTGTTCAAAGAAACCGGTGGAAGAATTAAAATTGTTACTATTTTTTATAAAAAATTATTCAACTAGTCTTAAGATATTTTTATTTTTAGAAAGATATATGAACCGAGAACTGTCCCAATTGATAATGTGATTTTCAGTGATGTGTGAAAAAAAGGCATTACTCAGATTTTGTCTTTGAATATCAGCTTTATGTTGTGAAATGCGAAATTGTAAAGTCTTTAAAGTCTCTCACCAATATAAGATTTGTGACAAGTGTCACAATCAACTTTATACACACCTCCTGCTGGTACTATTTTGGATGTATTGTTCCTAATTAAATTTGAATGCAAAGTGTCTGGGAATGTAAAAATAAGGTTAATGTTAAGAATGTTTTTCAAAGTAAATTTCAAGGACAGTAACGATTTTGCATAAGGAAGTATGATAATATTTTGGGGTTGGACAGGAATAGACGGAGTATTACAATTATAAAGGTGGGAACGTGCTTTTCGGTATTGTTTTGGATGTAGTCATGTGAATATCCGAGGTTCAGGAAAAGTTGGAAAACGAATATTTTTTCTTCATCTATAAAGCAAGGATCTGTGAGTAAAAGCGAACGAGAGAAGGAATTGAAAATTATGTTCTTTTTGATGTAATCAGGGTGGTCAGAAAAAGAATGTAAAAGTTGGTTTTTAGAGGTCGGTTTTCTGAATATTTTAAATGTAAGAGTTGTGTTATTTTGTAGAATATTCAGATCTAAAAATGAAATACAGTTATTAATTTGACATTCATGTGTGAATTTTATAGAGGGAGTTCACACATGAATGTCAAATTAATAACTGTATTTCATTTTTATTTTTATTTCATTCTTATTTTTACATTCCCTGACACTTTGCATTCAAATTTAATTAAAAACAATACATCCAAAATAATACCAGCAGGAGGTGTGTATAAAGTTGATTGCGACACTTGTCACAAATCTTATATTGGAGAGACTTTAAAGACTTTACAATTTCGCATTTCACAGCATAAAGCTGATATCCAAAGACACAATCTGAGTAATGCCTTTTTTGCACATATCACTGAAAATCACATTATCAATTGGGACAGTTCTCGGTTCATATATCTTTGTAAAATTAAAAATATCTTAAGACTAGTTGAATCATTTTTTATAAAAAATAGTAACAATTTTAATTCTTCCACCGGTTTCTTTGAACTAGATGATTTTACTTTTAATTTTTTAAAGACACTTTTATGATTTTTTTTTTTTTTTTTTTTTTTTTTTTTTTTATGCATGTTTGTGAATATGCATGTATGTATGTGTATGTGCATTCATGATCATGTATATGAGCATGTGTTTATTTGTATGTATATAAAAGTTTGTGTGTATGCATGGTTGTTAAAGATTTGTATCTTCGCGTGTGTGTTTTAGTTTGTGTCAGTTCGTTTGTGTGTTTTTATTATTTATGCGCCTGCGCCTTTTCCTTCTGTTTGTTCATTTGTTTGTCGCTTCGTTGCCTCTTTATAAGCTAGCACCTGGACTGTTTGCGTTCCTGTTTTAACTTTTCTTTTAACCTGATCGCATCGGAAGAGGGGGGTAGTTCGATCCCCGAAATATAGTGCGTTTTAAATTTTTATTCCTTTTTCTTCTATTTATGGTTTTAACACTTAGTTAATTCCCCTTTATTTTAATTTTTATTATTTTTATTGTTTTATTTAGTGGTTTTGTGTTTATTATTAATAATAGAGAGCGAGTTATTTAGTTCTCTTAAAAGTATTTATATATATATATATATATATATATATATATATATATATATATATATATATATATATATATATATATATATATATATATATATATATATATATATATATATATATATACAGTTACTAGACTCAAGGAAGGTTGCCTTGGAGCAGCTGACCTCAGACCTATCTCGTATTTCAAATTGGGGCAGAGAGAACATGGTTGTTTTCAATGCCACCAAAACTCAATTCCTCCATCTCTCTCCTCAACACAATCTTCCACACAACTATGATATCTTCTTCGAAAACACACAACTCAAACCTTCATCTGTTCTTAATATTCTTGGTGTTTCTTTTTCTCGTGATCTTTCTTGGAAAGATCACATTACTTCTCTTTCTAAACAAGCTTCTAAGAGGTTAGGTGTTCTGAGGCGCCTTCAGAATTACTTCACCCCACCCCAGTTGCTTGCTCTGTATAGGGGTGTTGTTCGCCCCTGTATGGAGTATGCTTCGCACATCTGGGGTGGTTCCACACATACAGCTTTCTTAGAGAAGGTGGAGTCAAGGGCATTTCGTCTCATCAACTCTCCTGCTCTTACTAACTCTCTTCAATCTCTTTCTGCCCGTCGAATTGTTGCGTCACTCTCTCTTTACTATCGCTATTACAATGGACACTGCTCTTCTGAACTCTCTCGTCGCATACCTCCTCCATTGAGAAGAGCTAGTGCGACACGCCTTTCTACACATTCTCATCCTTTCTCTGTCCAACTCTCCGAACCCAGACTTAACCGCTATGCTCAGTCTTACATATACTCTACTGGTAAAGTCTGGAACACACTCCCTTCATCTGTTTTCCCAACTTCCTTTGACTTGCATACTTTTAAGCGCCGTGAGTCTGGACACGTCGGCCACCTTTGACCGTGATAATGGATCTTTACCAGCTCCGGTGGAATTTGGTGGGCCTCTGGCCTTTGCCCACCGGAGGAGACATAAAATATATATATATATATATATATATATATATATATATATATATATATATATATATATATATATATATATATATATATATATATATATATATATATATATATATATATATATATATATATATATATATATATATATTAACACCTTTTACAATTTTTTTAGTCATTAGCGAAATTTTAGTTATTCAAATTTCGGAAAAATTTAAGAAAAAAAAGAGACGTTGCCAGAGGTAAGATTCCATCGAGAATTAATGAAAAGTAAACTTTACTTATATAAACTTTATTATTATAAGAATTTATTTTTTATTTCTCAATGTTTCCTACCTGAAATTCGATAGAGATTCTAAAAATATAATCTTTTTTTACGTACGTTAAGTAGTTTTTTAAATAAATATGTAGCTAGCTCAATCTGAAGTCTGGCCAGATTTATTTTCATATGCATTAATAACAGGATATTAAAATGGGGAATAAATAATTTACTGAACGAAAAGAGATGTGAGATTTTATAATGGTTCATTTTGTAAAAATGACAGAAAACTTGTTAAATGAGAAACAAATATTAGTGAGTAGATTGGATAGAAAAAAACTAACAGAAACTAGCTTACGTTCTTAATTACAGCATAAATAATATGGTAAATTAAGTAGAATGATAAATTAAGTCTATAACTAATAGTTTGATATACTTTTTAAACTACGAAACAGTTTTCAAATATGTTAAAATATTTTAAGTAGAAAAAAAATAGAGAAATAAAAGTACGAAAAGAGAAATCAATTCGGGGTTTTTCATTAAGGCTTTTATTATCAAGAATAGAACTTTATTAGTAAAAATGTTTAAAAATTGTATGAAATATGTATCATTAAGCAGTTAAATGAATTATGATCTAAACGTTTTCTATGTCAATAATTAAGGGTAACTAATTTAAAATTACAATAGGACTGGCACCGAAATTCATAACAACGTTTAGACTTGCTACATGATTCTTATCATCAAATGATATAAAAATGGCCTGAAATGAAAAAATGTAATCGAACTTTAGAAATGGTGATATTAACTTAATAAAAATGATGGATAATAAATCATGCTTTTATATATTACCGAAGGATAGAGAGAGAGATTGAAATGCTCCTTATATTTCTTGGAGTAAAGGAAAAAGAATTATATTATATATATATATATATATATATATATATATATATATATATATATATATATATATATATATATATATATATATATATATATATATATATATATATATATATATATATATATATATATATATATATATATATATATATATATATGAACTGATGATAATTTATAAAATTTTCACAGCATTTCCAAAAAATTACATAAAGTCGTGGATTTTTTTCTCTCACCAAACAATCGAAGAAAAAAAGTGGCTAGAAGTTAGCATTGTATGTTATTAATAGTTTCATAACCACAAAGGACTGC
>SEYY01007009.1:12500-32500 GCA_009176605.1 Armadillidium nasatum | reverse complement strand
ATATATATATATATATATATATATATATATATATATATATATATATATATATATATATATATATATATATATATATATATATATATATATATATATAGTCGATCGAGCACTCGTGATAGCAATCGAGAGGTCCAGGGTTCGAGGCCTGGCCGGAGCGGGAAATGTGAGCGATTTCTCCTTGCGCATAGCTCCGAATGATTCAGTCGTTAAACGAGTACATCAGTGGAGTTCTCTTGCCACTGATGGGAATAATCTCCGGTATTCGCGATAGGCCTGGCCCAGCCAGCGGTATCAGCCGTGGGCCTTTGAAACCCAGGGATCTTCCTCGAAAGATCCCACTGACAGGACTTAGTCCTACCTGGGGGAAGGTGATATTATATTTATATATATATATATATATATATATATATATATATATATATATATATATATATATATATATATATATATATATATATATATATATATATATATATATATATATATATATATATATATATATATATATATATATATATATATATATATATATATATATATATATATATATATATATATATATATATATATATATATATATATATATATATATATATATATATATATATATATATATATATATATATAATATAGGAAACAGAATTCGTTGAATGAAAAGTAAAGGTAGAAGGGCGCAAACAATTTTAATTTAACACCAGACGTTTCGAATCATAGAAATTCATCATCAGTTAATCAATAAAATATAATTAAACACTATTTAAAACGCATAAAGCAAAATAAAATTAAAATTGCAAAATAAATAAATAAAACGAAACTTAAAAACAGAACATTGATACAACTGAAATATGAAAAATAAAGCGAGAATGGAAGGAATGTGAAAGTGAAAAATTGGTTATCAAAAAGGCATTTGACGAAACAGAGACGCAATAGTAAGAAAAGAAGCAAGAGGAAATCGTTAAAATTTTGTAAAAGTAAGCCAGAGAAACTCAAAGTTCTCTTAGTTAAAATATTTAACAAATAAGAGTTGGGAATCCGATAGATGAATTCTATCACAATGCTAAAAATTAAATCTATACTTGATCACTCGCTGATTCTATATATAGAATCAGTGAGTGGTCAAGTATAGATTTAATTTTTACATTCAAAGATTAATTCACAGTCAGAATATGATCATCCAACGTGTTTTTTTTTTCTTTTTTTTTTAATCAAATATTCAGATTGTTATTTGTTTATTTTCATATTTAAGTTCATTGACTTAACTCGTGTAGCTGCATTGAAAATATTCAATGAAGATTTAAATTTGCCTCAAATATTTGCTTTCATTCTTTGAGTTTATATTTATAACTTAAGTAATACAAACTTTGATTACAGATTAAAAGGCAAATTTTATAAATTAGTCGAATACCCGGATCTGCGTCTCTCAAATTAGGTTCATTACAATATATATATATATATATATATATATATATATATATATATATATATATATATATATATATATATATATATATATATATATATATATATATATATATATATATATATATATATATATATATATATATATATATATATATATATATATATATAATCACCTTTGTAAAGATATTTTGCTCCATCTTTAGTGCAGTAATAATAGTTATATAAATCAGAAAACACATACGAGTATTAACAAAGGAATACAAGAGATTCATTCTGTTAATTTTGATGTTTTTACAAAATAGAAATAATAATATATTAAAATGGAGCCCAATTCGAGGAAGCAAAGTTTCCCTCAGCTTTCTTTTCTTTTCTGAAAATTTATTAAGATTAAAGTCTTAGATTTTATCGAATTATATTTTTTTATTTTCATATTGATAATTCATTTAAAATAATTGAAAATTGGCGTTACTGACAACAGAGATTATTTTAAATTGAGCAGAATATTATGTACATAAATTTTGTTGTGTTATATATATATATATATATATATATATATATATATATATATATATATATATATATATATATATATATATATATATATATATATATATATATATATATATATATATATATATATATATATATGCAATGCCTTGCAATTGCACGGTATATTAAGAAGGATTGTTACTAAGAGCTTTGTTCTTCTTTATTCTTTATTTCCTTAAATCTAGTTACAAAACAACAAAATGGAATGATCTTCCGATTATCTAAATTATTACAAAGCAACAGTAACCCTTCATTCCCTTTTTCTAATCCTTTGTGAGATCTATTGTTTCTTATATTCACTATTAATATTTAAATGAAGTCAATTGATGAATCGGCGTTTAGCTCGCCGCCACAGGGATGCTGTGGCGACTAAATCGTATGCCAAACTGAGTTCTTCCCTATTCGTGCTTTTCGAACGACATTTCAATCCGCTAGAGGGCTTGTGTCCTCTCATTGGTTGGTTTAATTTACGTGGCATTTACGAACAACATTATAGCAACTATATTAATTGTTATCTTAACCAAATTAACTAATTAATTAGTATATCGTTAAGGGTTATAACAAATCTTTAGTTTCATAATAATTAATCTATAAAACACCACGCAATTCTAATTAAGCAAGAGAATTAAACAAGAAATGCTGACTTAATACAGATTCTGATGGCCCGAGGGGGTTGAGGGGTTTTGTCGGTTAGAACAACTGTCTTACCCCCCCGAAAAATTTTCCAAAGTTTGAAGGTTAATTGGGAAATTTTTAGAACTTTGTATTTTTTTTTTCTTGACTCCTTTTGTAGATCGATTCGGATTTTGGGATGCTCTAGTGCTTCTTTTATTCTTCATACCGCGTTTTATGAAACCCTGGTGATGGAGAAGTTCTCTTTTGTTGCAAATACTCTTGTAGCGGCTTCCTTTGAGCTCTCGCTTAAAATTTTTTTTTTTTTCTTATTTACAACCTTCTACCACCTAAGTGCTTAGCATCTTAGGACGATTTCATTTGAAAAAACGATACATTCTGAATTTATTAAAGCCTGGAGCCTCCTTTTTTTTCCTTTCTCTTATTACCGATGAACTTCCTAGGCGGTAGCTCGTTGAAATTTGTAAGAATCTTAAAATCTGTAGGTTAGCTTCATCTTCATTTATTACTCTAGAGGTATGTTCTTGCTTTCAGTTTTTGTTAAACTTCTTCTCCCGTATAGCGGTTTTCCGATTTCAGACTTTCTATACTTTTAATATGAAAGAATTTAACGTTGGCATTCGCAAGATATTCTGTCTAAAGTTTTAAAATCCAATGAGAGTTTTGAAGTTTCTCATTTTTCTCATTTTTAGAAGCATATTCCAAATGTCGATCGCGAAACAGCTGTTTGTTTTTTTTTTTTTTCGGCAACTCCTGCTTATTTTTCCTGTCTGGGTTTCTCCTTCCTTTCTTTTTTTTTTTTTTTTTTTTTTTTCTTCCTTTTCCAAAAGCACGATAGGTGTACGTAGTTCATGCGACTATTTCAACCCATTTATTACGATTATTATTATTATTATTATCACTATTATTATTATTATCATCATTACTATCATTATTATTATTACCATTATCATTATTAATTTTATCATTACTATCATTATCATTATTATTATCATTATTACCATTGTCGTTATTATTATAACCTTCATTAATTATTTTATCACCAACAATTTTATTATTACTATTATTATTATTATTATTATTATTATTATTATTATTATTATTATTATTATTATTATTATTATTAATATTATTATTTTTATTATAATTTACTTCCATTTTTATTTTATTTCTATTTTCCTTATCACTATTTTTATTATCATAATTTATTTTTATTATTAATATACACTAAAAAAAAACACACACACACACTTTCCTTTATTTGTTCTTATATCTCCAGCTTCTTCGCTCTATGGCGTGTACGCCTGTTATTGTGTGCATCCGTGTAAACGTTTTCTTCGGGCATTCCCTCATATATGCCTTCTTTTCTTGATCTTAAAATGGGGGATTTGAACTTTGGGTATTTCTTCTCTTCCCCCACTCCATTCCTGCTTGGGAACTTCACACTTGGAGATTTCTTCATAAGGTTGTAAACCGTTTATTTCCTTTGCTTCAGATGGGGGAGAGAATTGTAATTTTAGCCGATTTGGGGAATGAGTATGCCTCTCGACTAAATTCCGAGGAAAATTCGCTTTCACTTTCTTCTTCTTGTTTACTTATTTATTTATTTTTTTTTTTTCAGTAGGTTTTTAAATTTTTCTCACTTTTATATCAAAAGATTTTGTCACTATAGGGGTCACCATATTTTGCAATGCCTTGCAATTGCACGGTATATTAAGAAGGATTGTTACTAAGAGCTTTGTTCTTCTTTATTCTTTATTTCCTTAAATCTAGTTACAAAACAACAAAATGGAATGATCTTCCGATTATCTAAATTATTACAAAGCAACAGTAACCCTTCATTCCCTTTTTCTAATCCTTTGTGAGATCTATTGTTTCTTATATTCACTATTAATATTTAAATGAAGTCAATTGATGAATCGGCGTTTAGCTCGCCGCCACAGGGATGCTGTGGCGACTAAATCGTATGCCAAACTGAGTTCTTCCCTATTCGTGCTTTTCGAACGACATTTCAATCCGCTAGAGGGCTTGTGTCCTCTCATTGGTTGGTTTAATTTACGTGGCATTTACGAACAACATTATAGCAACTATATTAATTGTTATCTTAACCAAATTAACTATTAATTAATATATCGTTAAGGGTTATAACAAATCTTTAGTTGTCATAATAATTAATCTATAAAACACCACGCAATTCAAATTAAGCAAGAGAATTAAACAAGAAATGCTGACTTAATACAGATTCTGATGGCCCGAGGGGGTTGAGGGGTTTTGTCGGTTAGAACATATATATATATATATATATATATATATATATATATATATATATATATATATATATATATATTATATATATATATATATATATATATATATATATATATATATATATATATATATATATATATATATATATATATATATATATATATATTAGGGTGGGTCAAAACATACCTTATTTTTAAATATCCTATGTAGCACGGTCTGATACTGTGTGCAAATTTCAAAGTTGTGCAACGCCCCCCCCTACCCCTCGCACACATTACCCCACTTTTACGTTATTCCCGATTCCAAAATCAATCTCAAAGTGTCTCGCATGTAATTTACTGTCTGATTTCCTGTTCTGCTATGTAAGGCATACAACATATTCACACACAATCTTACACACACACACATACATACATACACTCACATGCACAAATGGGGATGCTGAAAACAAGTTTCTGTAAATATATTCAGCAATACTTCTATCATAGGTCGAAAATCTCGTTTTTCAATTTGTTTCAGTTTGCATTTCATTCCTTTTGATAATACTTTGCTTAGTAGCGTTTAATGTTTATATATATATATATATATATATATATATATATATATATATATATATATATATATATATATATATATATATATATATATATATACAGGGTGAGTCGGGAGGAACGGACCAAGATCAAGGAGTGGATTGTGCACAGGATAATAATGTAAAAAAACACATATGTTCTTATCCGATTTACATTTGTTTTCATTTTATAGCGTGATGACAGCACTTCGGTGCAGCTAACTTGTCTGACTTGTGGTTGTACTTTCTGATTTCCCATGTGGAATG
Organism: Armadillidium nasatum; assembly: GCA_009176605.1. Classification (NCBI taxonomy): domain Eukaryota; kingdom Metazoa; phylum Arthropoda; class Malacostraca; order Isopoda; family Armadillidiidae; genus Armadillidium; species Armadillidium nasatum. Next base: position 26,790 of record SEYY01007009.1, on the reverse strand, counting down.
GAATGATTATTGCTTTCGTGGGAGAGGTCCCTCGGAGTGTGCTGAGCGCATAACAGAGGTGATTCTCTCTGGCATGGAGGGGTACAATCCATATTCTTTCCCTTCTACTAAACCTAACAAACCTTGGTTTAACTCTACTTGTTCTCGCGCTATTCGCCGCAGGGATGCTGCCTTCAGAGATTACTGTCGTCTTCAAACTCCTGAAACTCATTCAACTTTGATTCTTCCTCTTTCCCTCCTCTAGGTTCTTCTGATGGCACAACTGCCATTTTTCCTTCTACTAAAGCTGAACTCTTTGCTCAAACTTTTGCTTCTAACTCTACCTTAGACGATTCCGCAGCTATTCCTCCTTATTCAACCAGCCCCATCTCATTTATGCCTAATATTATAATTTCTACTAAAGATGCCATTTCTGCTCTCTCTGAACTTAACACTAAGAAGTCGAAGGGTTTTGATGGTATTCCTCCTGCGGTTCTCAAAACTTGTGCTTCCGATCTTGCACCCTGCCTTGGTAAACTATTTCGTCTTTGCCTTTCTACTTCGACTTTCCCTTCTTACTAGAAAAGTGCGTTCATTCAGCCTGTACCGGAGAAGGGGGACCCATCTCAACCCTCTAACTACCGTCCAATTTCTTTAAACTCCTTTCTTTCTAAAGTTTTCGAATCTATCCTTAACAAGAAAGTTTGGAAACACCTTAATTCTTCTAATCTTATCTCTGATCGCCAGTATGGCTTTCGTAAAGAACGTTCTACTGGTGATCTTATTTCCCTACTTTCTGACTCTTGGCTCTCAGCGCTTCGGGGTTTCGGTGAGCCTTTCGCTGTGGCGCTAGACATATCGAAGGCCTTCGATAGGGTTTGGCACAAAGCTTTGATTTCCAAAATCCCTCTTTCGGAATCTATCCTTCTCTGTGTGACCTTCTCTCTAATTTCCTTTCGGGTCGTTCTATAGCTGCTGTTGTAGATGGCCACCGTTCTTCCTATAAATCTATTAATAGTGGTGTTCCTCAAGGATCTGTCCTATCCCCAACTCTTTTTCTAATTTTCATCAATGATCTTCTCTCTATTACTTCGTCTCCTATACACTCCTATGCCGATGACTCCACCTTCATTGCTCCTTTCAATTTTAAAGACGACCCTCCCAACTGCAATTGAAAGATTCAAGAAGGATGGCCTTGGAGCAACTAACCTCTGATCTTTCTCGTATTTCAGATTGGGGCATAGAAAATATGGTCATTTTGAATACCTCAAAAACTCAATTCCTCCATCTTTCTACTCGACACAATCGTCCACACAACTATGACATCTTCTTCGAAAACACTCAACTCAAACCTTCAACTGTTCTCAATATTCTCGGTGTTTGTTTTTCTCGTGATCTTTCTTGGAAAGATCACATTCCTTCTCTCTCTAAACAAGCTTCTAAGAGGTTGAGTGTTCTGAGCGCCTTCGTGATTTTTTTACGTCACCCCAGTTGTTTTGTCTGTATAGGGGTGTCGTTCGCCATTTGGGGTGGTTCCACACATATAGATCTTCTCGAAAAGGTGGAGTCTAGGGCTTTTCGCTTTATCAACTCTCCCACTCTTACTAATTCTCTCCAATCTCTTTCTTCCCGTCGAATTGTTGCGTCACTCTCTCTATAATATTGCTATTACAACGGACATTGCTCTTCTGAACTCTCACGTCGCATACTTTCCCATTGAGAATTACTCGTGCGACACGACTTGCTACACAGTCTCATCCTTTCTCTGTTCAACTTTCCGACCCCAGACTTAATCGCTTTGCTCAATCTTACATATACTCTACTGGTAAAGTCTGGACCACACTCACTTTCTCTGTTTTCCCAATTTTCTTTGACTTTGCATACTTTTAAACGCCGTGAGTCGGGTCACGTCGGCCAATAGCGATCAGGTTCCGAATGCTCCCCAACTCTGATGGATATTGGTAGGCCTCTGGCTTTTGCCCACCAGAGGAGACATAAATATATATATATATATATATATATATATATATATATATATATATATATATATATATATATATATATATATATATATATATATATATATATATATATATATATATATATATATATATATTATATCATACATTAACATTTGGGTTATCATAGTGTTATTTTAATAAATGTTCGAAAATACCGCCATTGACCTCTAAACATTTTCGGCTTCGTCTACAAAGGGCGGCTGTTGCTCTAATGATTGCTTCATGTCTTCCTTTAATAACGCCTGCAGCATTTTGAATACGTCGAATTTGTGCATCCCGAGTGTTCACTTTTACTCTCTATACGTCAGTTTTGAACCAACCCCATAAACAATAATATAGTACTGTGAGGTCTGGAGATCTTAGAGGTCAACTAATTTGACCAACCGCGACCAATCCAACGCTCTGGAAACCTTTTGTCCAAATGTTGCTGGATTTGACGAGAGAAATGTGTGGGTGCTCCATCCTGCTGAAAGTACATATGCATTCTGATGTTTAGAGGAACATCCTCCAATAATCCTTGTAATTCATTTTGTAAAAATTCAAAATAGTGGTCTCCTGTGAGGTGATTCTCAAAATACGAAAGAGCCAGTTAAATACCCATCGATCATTCCACACCAGACGTTTATCGTAAACCTATGTTGAAAATTGCTCTCGACTGTTGAGTGGGGATTTTCGTCTTCCCACAAATGACTGGTGCGAGTGTTATTAATGCCGTCGCGGGTAAATGTTGCTTCATCCGTGAAAAGTATGCGCGATACAACACGATGATTATTATTTATCCACCGACAAAATTCCATAATCTTCCGGTTGTACTCTCTGTACATGGTATGGGTATAAACCTTGCTCGTGGAGTGTGTTTATTATTCTTCTTTGTGGAATGTCCAATTGAGTAGCAATTCTACGTGAGCTGGTCGTTGGATCTTCTCCTACTAGATCCAGAATATTTTCTACTTCTTCTAAGCGTTGGCGAGTAGCTCGTTCGGGTGTTATATCAGCACTGGGAAGTGTTGACGATATTCTTCAAAGCAGCTGTAGCTCTCCCATTGCAAAACCCATACATAAACAACATATTTGCATATTCCAGATGGGAATTGATGTTCAGCATTTTGTAACACTTTAATGGTACAGACTTGAAAATGAGCATGTTATCACTGTCATAATACACTGAAACATTAGCTGAAAGTACAATTAATCATATCTTCTCATCCGATTGCTATTTGTTTTCGAACTTTTATAAGCTTCGTAGACGAAACCGAAAATGTTTAGAGGTCAATGGGGGTTTTTTCGAACATTTATTAAATTAACACTATGATAACCCATATGTTAATGTATGATATTTTGTTTAAATGAAAACAAATGTAAATCGGATAAGAACATATGTATTTTTTTACATTATTATCCTGTTTACAATCCACTCCTTGAGTATATATATATATTATATATATATATATATATATATATATATATATATATATATATATATATATATATATATATATATATATATATATATATATATATATATATATATATATATATATATATATATATATATATATATATATATATATATATATATATATATATATATATATATATATATATATATATATATATATATATATGTTTTTTTACATTATTATCCTGAGTACAATTCACTCCTTGAGTTTGGTCCGTTCCTCCCGACTCACCCTATATATATATATATATATATATATATATATATATATATATATATATATATATATATATATATATATATATATATATATATATATATATATATATATATATATATATATATATATATATATATATATATATATATATATATATATATATATATATATATATATATATATATATATATATATATATATATATATATATATATATATATATATATATATATATATATATATTCAGATACTATCATTTATGCAAATAGTATACTTAAAATTTTTAACGTTAAAAATGTGTACTAAAAATAAAACTTACAATTCAATATTTGGACATCCAAGTGAATTTCTGCCTTCGATGATTCCTCCAGAAGCAGATATTGTTAAGCATTATCTATTTGCTATGAATAGAGATCAAGTACCTTCGAAAGGTTCGGTAACGGCTAAAGATGGTTATAAAATTGTTTCAAGGGACGTGGAATCCATCTGAAGAAAGTTTTCCTTTCCAACCATAACACTTGATGAAATATACTTGAAAATCAGTTTCAAAACTAAATAAGATCCCACAAAATAGACGAAAGGATGAGTTTGAAAGTGAAGTAAAATCATATGATAAGATGTGACATTTGGACATGCAACTATTATGATAAAAACTGGAAATAAGTCATTGTAGATGAAAAATTAGAATACCTATTATTGAATGGGAATCTTTTGTCTGTCGAAAACAAAGGAAAAATCAACTTGGGACAATTGATAGAGCAGTAACAGGTGCGAGAAGTAAGACGCAAGAAAAATTGGAAAGGTTAAATGTTGAATCTATTGTAATTCTTGGCCGGGGTAGGGGTTGTAGCAGTAGCAGTAGCAGTACCCAAGCAGTAGAGATTTGTTGCCCTTCAACCAACACAGGATTAACACTGGAAATAGAGGAAAGCTGGAATGATGAAGAATTTCTTCTAGAATTTGAACTTATGGAAAATTTTCAGAATAGATTTGTATATAGAGATAACAGCTGACAGGTTTCATGTAAGCTAGAGGGCCACTGCTGCTATAGTCAATGCAGCATTAAATGATATGGGAATATTGAATGAAAATAATATGTTAAATAGAAAATAAAGTTGAAAGAGAGAGGAAACATGTTGAAAAAGAGAATGCCATTAGAATGAAACTAGAAAGCACACAAATTTAATGCATTGGATTTGACGGCAGAAAAGATCAAACCAAAAGAAAAGATGAAACTGAACTGAAAAAACATTGTTATTATAAAAGAACCAGATTTTTACTGGCTCATGTTGCACCAGATTCTGCCAAGGCCCGATTTATTACTGATGAAATAATAACTTTCTTAATTGATTCAAAGAGCGAGATTTCCCTTAAAGTTATTTTTTGCGATGAGATCCCAGTTAACACTGAAAGAGTTGGTGAAGTTTTGAGACTGATTGAAATATATTTGGAAAGACTGATACAAATTTGCCTCTTACATGCAAATCAATTTCCATTCAGACACATATTCGAGGCAATTGATGGACAAAAAATCAAGACAAAAAACTTTTAAGGGTATCATTGAAAATAAAATTGAAGATGTAAATAAGTTGGAGATAGGTGATTTTGAACTTGTAATCAGCGACCTTGAAATAATCCCAGAAGATATCGTTAAATAAATTAGCACTGATCAAAAATATTTGTATGAAATGTGTATTAGTATAAAATCAGGGAATATAGCGCCATCATTAGCCAAGAAATATCGAGGCACCCTTCATCATGCCAGATGGCTAACAAAAGAAAACAGGATCTTACGGTTATATGTTTCCACAAAACATCCTAGCAAAGTTCTTCAAAATCTAGTAAATATAATAATGAAAGTTTACGCACCAGGGTGGCTTTGGATAAAGTCACATCCAAAGACAACTGATAGTGCATGCAATTTTTGGTACCTGATGTATCTACTACTTAAAGACGGTGACAAGAAACATGCTATGATTATGGAACGTGTACTAAGAAACAACTCGTACTTTGCTCATCCTGAAAATGTATTACTTGCAATGTTACCGGACACAAGAAAAGAGATAAGAGATTTAGTTGTTCAAGCGAATTATTCTATCAAGAGGAAGGAATTTCAATGCAAGAGGTTTTGAACTGTCTAAAACACTAAACTTCAATACAGATGATTATTCAGACATGATTGATTGGGAAAAAGAAACTGTCATTTAGCCACCTGTTTTAAAGGATTTAAGAATTGACGAAATAAAACAATTTGTTAAAGAGCCGATTAACACTGTTTTGTTACCATGCCACAGCAAGGGTGTAGCGCATGCAGTAAATTTAGTTACACAAACTACACAAGTAAGAATTGGATAGTAAAAGAGACACGAGTATATTTTTACTGTAATACGATCCAGAAAAGAACTTAAGTAATCATATCTAGCGTATATATATATATATATATATATATATATATATATATATATATATATATATATATATATATATATATATATATATATATATATATATATATATATATATATATATATATATATATATATAGTCAGAAGTAAAAATACAGGGATGAAATTTGTAAGTATTGTTGATTTCCTTTTCATTTGCCCTTAAAGTTGAAGGAATAGGGGTTTGTTAAGGATATTTATGTGCATATCTTTGACGTGTGCGTACGTAAGAATATATCTTATTCTTTTCATTTTTCTCTTACTGTTGGCCTGATGGAGGAGACAGGAAACAAGTCTCTGAAACTGTTGTACTTTCTTTTTGCTTTTAATCCTCCGTTGTTGATAATTTTTTTTTATCTTCAATGTTAATATCTTTTTAGTATTTTACTTTTTATATTTTTAATTATAGTGGTTTTCAAATACTAAGTTATATATATATATATATATATATATATATATATATATATATATATATATATATATATATATATATATATATATATATATATATATATATATATATATATATATATATTATCAGCATCTGGTTTGAGGAACTTTGAACCTAAGATATCCGGATACATGGTAAAAGAGAAAGAAATTTTAAGAATACTTTATAGTAAATGGGAAGAGATCCTTTTAGAAGTAGATTCTTTCTGAGTTTTCTGACTCAAGAGAGAACAGTTTTTTGATTAATGAGTGCACCATGCTATGAGTTAACCTGTATAATTTATATATGATTAATAGTTGTATTTAAGTGTTGTTGTGGTAAGGGTTGAGGTAGACGGGTGCAAGACAGGAGAGGCGAACTGCAGAGAGGATCTAGTGGGAGTGTTTGAGTAGTGAGGCGAGAATGAATTTTCATTTATATATTTGTATTACATTGAAATGCAAATTGTACTACATCATCATCTCAAGCATTGACTAACACAGATTTAATATACTTTTTCCAGAGCTTCAGTCCCTATACTTACAAAATTCAGTGTTTGTTATTTCTGTCTGAGTTTTGTGATTGTATTTTCTCATTTCAAAAGTTTATTAAATTAAATATCTTGCCTAACTTGTTAATGACGAAAAATTTTATTTAACTCTCTCATTCCTTATTTCTCGCTTTCTTTAAAAACTACTTTCCCATTCAAAATGATATAAACTAGCTTTGAACTGAAAACGAAAGAAAAAATACAAATTAAGATAGGCGGAATATTTCAATCCTTACAATTCTTGTAGTTATATTATTATTATTATTATTATTATTATTATTATTATTATTATTATTATTATTATTATTATTATTATTATTATTATTATTATTATTATTATTATTATTATTATTATTATCATTTTTATTATTATCATTATTTTTTTTGTTAGCAGTAGTAGTAGTAGTATTACATTGTTTTAGAACAAAATTACCTCGAAATCACTTGCATTTTAATGGAAAATAGATCAAAGATTCGTATTATACTATCTTTGTGCCATTAATATACTCCATTTGACGTAATCAAAGTCTGAATTGCCTTTGCAGAAAAATGACATTTATCATATGCAATTCCAAATCCTTGGTGATCAATTTTTAACATTGAAATAAAGTTCATGTAGTACAAGAGAAAAGAAGACTCTAACTTTATTACTAAATTTTAATCTCAAAATTTCTGGCAGGATTATCAAATTGATAAACATACAAAAAAGTTTAAATATAAAACTCAATCAAAATGGATTTCTATAATTTGTCAGAAAGAAAAAGTAATCCTTGTTTTGTTCATTTGGGTTTTTCATTAAATTTCGACAAGGATCAGTAAATTGTATATCTTCTTTGGATGTGGTGGCTGCGCAAAGGTCGCCGAGGCACCCCCCCCCCCTACCTGCAAGATCTTCCATGAAGTACCCTCATATATATATATATTAGTGATGGATCGGATGTCATATTTTCCAATTTGCGGATGCGGATGCGGATGCGGATGTTGAATTTTGGAGAAGTGCGGATGCGGATGCGGATGCGGATGCGGATGTTGAATTTTCGAAAGTGCGGATGCGGATGTGGATGCGGATGTTGAATTTTCGAAAGTGCGGATGCGGATGCGGATGCGGATTTTGAATTTTCGAAAAGTTCGGATGCGGATGCGGATGTTAATTTTGATGAGGATATGCGGATATATATATATATATATATATATATATATATATATATATATAATATATATATATATATATATATATATATAATATATATATATATATATATATATATATATATATATATATATATATATTTCACTATCACCTTTCCCACTTTCGTGAGGTGGTGCCCGCCACAATTCCCTTACAAACATAACTATTCTTACCTTTCAACGCTTTCACCACCTCCCTCCATCTCTGTCTCCACAAATCTTCTACCCTCGTCTAAACTCAAATTCCTTCCATCAAAATCACTCTCACTCCATCCATCCATCTCCACTTCGGCCTTCCCCTCCCCCTACCCTTCCCCTATCTACATCGTATCTACGTACCTTGCCAACCATTCTGTTCTCTTTCATTCTTCACATATGTCCAAACCATTTTAGCACATCCTCCTCCTCTCTATCAATTACACCCTTCTTCCATTTACACATCTCCCTTATTCTTCCATTTCTAATCCTATCAATCCTTCTCAATTTATATATCGCTCTCAAATCTTTCATCTCAAAGACATTGAAACTTTTTCTCGACCGAGCACTTATCGTCTATGTTTCACACACATACAATACAGAAGGTGAACACATACATTCAAACATTCTTATCTTTATTTCTTTCGAAATTTTTCCTTTCTTCCATACTTTTCTTAGGCCCCCAATACTTTCATTCCTTCAACCACTCTGTTCTTTATTCCTTTTCCGTCCCACCCTTACCTTTCACCCAACATTACTAGATATTTGAATTCATTCACCTCCTCAAGTTTCCATTCTCACACTTCTACAAACCAATTCCTCCCTCCACATTTCCTCATCCCCACCTCCAATCCTCATAACTTTATTCTTCGCTGGATTGAATTTCAATCTCGTGTTTGCACATTTCCCTTCAAACTCTCTCACAAGTATTCTCATCTTTTCTCCAGATTCTGCCACCAACACATGCCGCATCATCTGCAAAAAGTAAAACATTCACTTCACATTTACCCTCCATATTTCTCAACGTAATACTCTTCCCTTCTCTCTCCATTTTTCTAAGTAAACCATTCATCAATAGATTAAATAACATGGAGATATTACAAACCCCTGTCTCAATCCCACTCCTATGCTAAACCAATCCGATAGTTCCCTCTTCACCCTCACTCTTGATCTACAATTCGCATATATATATATATATATATATATATATATATATATATATATATATATATATATATATATATATATATATATATATATATATATATATATATATATATATATATATATATATATATATATATATATATATATATATATTAGTGATGGATCGGATGTCATATTTTCTAATTTGCGGATGCGGATGTCGAATTTTGGTGAAGTGCGGATGCGGATGCGGATGCGGATGTTGAATTTTTGAAAGTGCGGATGCGGATGCGGATGCGGATGCGGATGTTGAATTTTCGAAGATGCGGATGCGGATACGGATGTTGATTTTTGTGCGGATGTTCCGCATCCGCGCATGCGGATGCGGATGCCATCACTATATATATATATATATATATATATATATATATATATATATATATATATATATATATATATATATATATATATATATATATATATATATATATATATATATATATATATATATATATATATATATATATATTATTATGACTGCTTTGTCTTATCCCTAAGGATTCCTTTTTATGCTTGCCCAAGAGTATCTGTCAGAGGCTCTCAAAAGATCCGGGCCTTCCCACATCGTTGGGTTTGCGGAAGCTTTGTCACCGCCATTGCTTGGATCGTTGTACACTTTACAAATGAGAGATAAGGTTCATGACTATCATCGAACCTCATATTGAAGGATTCTGTTACATTTTCGGATTAAAATTTGTTGATCGAAGCTCGAGAAGAATGGCATCTAAATCAACTTCAAAATACGACTGTGAATATAACCTCATATATGTTCTAAGAAAGTGAACAGAGAACCACAGTGGCCAATTCGTCTAAGATCGCAGTAGTCAACCTTGGTGTATGGACTCGAGAGTTGTCGTACAATTGAATTAGAATGAAATTTTCTCTTACAGCTCCTCCATATTGGTGTGCGATAGGTCGAAGATTCATTTATATTCCTTTACGTGGTAATCATGCCACCTTCTATGTAAAAAAGACTATCGTACTCTCCCAGAGAAATGCCATCCCAAACCATAACTGAACGCACACCATAAAAATCAAATTTGACAATGTTGAAATCGTTTTTTCCCTTGACGTTCCGATACTTTTACTAGTCTGTGCGGCATATGGAAGTATATTCTCTTCTGTAAGAAATACAGACCTCCGGTATTGCATCTGCCAATTCTGGTACTCACATAAAAATTGGCATTTTAGTACACCGTGTTTTACGCAGGGACCTCAAGCAGAATTCTTTATTCAACCTCATGAAATCTGATAAGGCACTCTGTTTTGAATACAGAAACTAATATGAAAGGCTGCAAATTCCTTAACTTTTGAAAGTCAAAAACACAACTTGTTACAAGTGTCGGTGTTGCCAATATATTGTTGCTCCTCTCTGTCTCAGGCCAGGTCTTCTGAAGTAACATATTCCCTCCCTATAGCTTGCAAACTGAAGAGTATCAACCTACAGCTGGTGTTGCCCAAACACACTTATCAATTGCACCAGCCATTTTTGTGTTTATTATTATTATTATTTTTATTATTATTATTATTATTATTATTATTATTATTATTATTATTATTATTATTATTATTATTATTATTATTATTATTATTATTATTATTATTATTTTGTCTTTGTATTTTTGTTAAATGACAACCATGTCTCCAAACTAAGTTCTGCCACGTCATGAAACACGAATTTTAGCTTAGTCTTGATAAATTTCGCTGAGTAAACAAATGTATTTTACGATTTTCAATTTATCAAAAACCGAGCAAACAATTCAACCGCAACAAAGAATGACGGCCAAAATATTTCTTTGGTTACGCATTTCAGTTCACAGAAAATATATATATATATATATATATATATATATATATATATATATATATATATATATATATATATATATATATATATATATATATATATATATATATATATATATATATATATATATATATATATATATATATATGAATGGAGACTTTAATATTTATAGACTCATCAAATAGAAGTCTTAAAGCTGTACTAATGATAATTTTCTAGATTTTGTCACAGTTGCCTATTCTATCCAACTGATTGAAAATTCTTCTTAATGCCTTCAAATACAACGATTAATTATCATTGGAGAGTTTTTTGTGATCTCAAGTTACGTTACTGTAAATTTGTTTTTCCTTGACACAAAACTATTAGAGATTAAAATTGTTACAAATAATGAAGAGCAATGATGCAAAAACTAAAAAAAAAAAAATATATATTTAGCTTCTTTCATTTTTACAGGTTACCTCTCTCTATGGTATTAGGAACGCAAGATGCTTACACAAAACATGCCTGCTTACTTTGTTTGTGAGATAGTCGTGCAGACGACAAACATTTTGAACAATATGAGTTGCCAGCTCGAAAATCTTTTACTCCTGAATTTCAAAATGTCATTAATAATGTCTGATTCTAAAAATATTTTACTCCCACAACTGCATATAAAGATAGGCTTGATGAAAATCTTGTTAAGACAATGAACAAACAGATAAAAGCTTTTCTTTATTTAAAAAATAAATTTTCACACATAAGTAATGCGAAATTGATTACTGGTATTTTTGATGGTCCTCAGATTAGAAGATTCATGAAATATTCTGAATTTGAAAGGCCATATACGAAATACAGAAGAAAGATTGGATTGATTTTAAAAAAAAAAACTTACTGGTAACTTTTTAGGAAAGCAACGAATTTCTGAGTAAAAAGTCATCGTTAGTAATCTGCTGAAAAGCTTTAAGAATCTGGGATGTCGTATATTAAACTGCGCTTTTTGGGCTTTCACTTAGATTATTGGCAAGGGGAGAAGTATCACCAGGATGTCCGAACAATGGAGGAAAGGTACCAAGTGCGCTGGGCATTAACATGATGGCCGATTACTACTGGTGCTTGAAAAGAGATGTATACGCGGAACCATTCATAAGAGAAAGCAATTAAGCCGTATTTTTTCCTAATTAGTAGTCCAGCGTGTGGCATGACTTAACAAGTCATAACTAAAAGTTAAAATAGCGTTTCATATTAAAGATATCAATCACTGTTTAAGAGTCACACATTTTTTAGATAAATAATGATATTCCTTAAATTTTTATAATTTATTTCTTTTCTTATAGTAAAAGGTTCAACTGCGATAGTTTTTCCTTGTGTTTTATTCAATTCCAGCTTCGTTTTGAAAGGTCTTTTGCAGTTACAACACCTTGAAAAAAGTTGTCTATTCACGATGAACATAAAAAAATCTTAGGAAAAAAAAACAGAATATAAATAATAAAAAATTTTAATTGTTCTATAAATTATCTATGTTTTGAAATAAATTAGGATATAAATCATTAGTACAGTTTAGGCAATTATAGGTCCTAAATTTCAATACATTTTTTCGTAAGTTTATTTTAACAAAAAAAATCTTTAACCTTCAGAAGTAACACATTAGAAGTAGAAAAATTAATAATATTACGAAAACTTTAAGTTTGACTAATAGATGACGACTAATCTTAATATTTTATTAACTTAATTGGTTCATATTCAAGAAAAAAGATGCTAAATTCTTTTTATTTGGGCAAAAGTGTCACTTGGACGAAGCAGCCCCTTTCTATATATATATATATATATATATATATATATATATATATATATATATATATATATATATATATATATATATATATATATATATATATATATATATATATATATATATATATATATATATATATTCTTTATTAATGTAGACGTTTATAGAGAAAATAGCAAAAAAGCAGAGAAGTAAATTGGAGAATAAGATTTATTTAGATTTGAAGTTAAAAGTGGACGACAGGGACTCAATTTGCATTAAAACAAAAATTAAGTATGGAGATACCAAAGAATGAGTTTAAAAATTTCTACAATTAATAATAATAATAATAATTCCAAATTCCAAATTCCAAATTTTTTATTCAGAGAAATAATTACAGGTTATATATACATTGTTTTAGTAGGTCCTACTCTACAAGATACAATATTTATAAATAGTTGTACATTACTCTGAAAAGGGGTTACTAAGGGGAAGCACATTGGTTTCCTTTGAACCCCAAAGTTTAGTTGAATAATATTACATCAATATAATTAAATATCAATTTTTGTACTAATATGATGCATAGTATAATGAGAAAATAATAAATATAGTAAAAGCAATAATAATAATAATAATATTAGTAATAAAAATTAAGTACAATAGTACTCGTAATAAATTTATGACAATAGTAGTTATAATAGTAGTTTATAATGGTAACAATGGTGAGTTAACGAAACAAGAACAATGAAGCTAGTAATAATAATAATAATAATAATAATAATAATAATAATAATAATAATAATAATAATAATAATAATAATAACAATAGTAATAATAAAATAATAATAATTGTAATTTTAATTATAATATAAACCATTTCAGTAGTAATTCTAGAAAATAGTTACAGCATTACTGTTAATGTGTAGCGTCGCTAGAATGATATGTAATAAAAAATAGTAATAATAATACTACTAATAATAGTAATAATGTTAATAATAATAATAAAAATAACGGACAGCATTTATAATAATAATAATAATAATAATAATAATAATAATAATAATACTATAATAGTAATAATATGAACAATGATAATAACAAATAAACAATAATAACAATAATAATAAAAATAATAGTAATAATAATAATAATAATAATAATAATAATAATAATAATAATAATAAGAGATAATAATAATAAATATAATAAATAATAATAATAATAATAATAATAATAATAATAATAATAATAATAATGATGATA
>SEYY01007009.1:0-2500 GCA_009176605.1 Armadillidium nasatum | reverse complement strand
AAAATTTTTTATTATTATTATTACCATTATACTATTATTAGTAGTATTATTATTACTATTTTTATTACATATCATTCTAGCGACGCTACACATTAACAGTAATGCTGTACTATTTTGTAGAATTACTCCTGAAATGGTTTTATTATAATTAAAATACAATAATTATTTTATTTTACTATTATATTATTATTTTATTATTATTATGTATTATTATTATTATTATTATTATTTTTATTATTTTTTTTTTTTTTTTTTTTTTTTTTTTTTTTTTTTTTTTTTTTTTTTTTTTATTATTATTATAACTACTATTGTCATAAATTTATTATGGGTACTATTGTACTTAATTTTTATTACTAATATTATATTATTATTTTGCTTTTACTATATTTATTATTTTCTCATTATACTATGCATCATATTAGTACAAAAATTGATATTTAATTATATTGATGTAATATTATTCAACTAAACTTTGGGGTTCAAAGGAAACCAATGTGCTTCCCCTTAGTAACCCCTTTTCAGAGTAATGTACAACTATTTATAATATTGTATCTTGTAGAGTAGGACCTACTAAAACAATGTATATATAACCTGTAATTATATCTCTGAATAAAAATTTGGAATTTGGAATTTGGATTATTATTATTATTATTAATTGTAGAAATTTTTAAACTCATTCTTTGGTATCTCCATACTTAATTTTTGTTTTAATGCAAATTGAGTCCCTGTCGTCCACTTTTAACTTCAAATCTAAATAAATCTTATTCTCCAATTTACTTCTCTGCTTTTTTGCTATTTTCTCTATAAACGTCTACTAATATATAAGAATATATATAATATATATATATATATATATATATATATATATATATATATATATATATATATATATATATATATATAAGGGGCTGCTTCGTCCAAGTGACACTTTTGCCCAAATAAAAAGAATTTAGCATCTTTTAAGATTAGTCGTCATCTATTAGTCAAACTTAAAGTTTTCGTAATATTATTAATTTTTCTACTTCTAATGTGTTACTTCTGAAGGTTAAAGATTTTTTTTGTTAAAATAAACTTACGAAAAAATGTATTGAAATTTAGGACCTATAATTGCCTAAACTGTACTAATGATTTATATCCTAATTTATTTCAAAAAATAGATAATTATAAACAATTAAATTTTATTATTTATATCTGTTTTTTTTCCTAAGTTTTTTTATGTTCATGTGATAGACAACTTTTCAAGGTGTTGTAACTGCAAAAACTTTCAAAACGAAATTGGAATTGAATAAAACACAAGGAAAAATATGCAGTTGAACCTTTTACTATAAGAAAAGAAATAATTATAAAAATTTAAGGAATATCATTATTTATCTAAAAAATGTGTGACTCTTAAACAGTGATTGATATCTTTAATATGAAACGCTATTTTAACTTTTTAGTTATGACTTGTTAAGTCATGCCACACGCTGGACTACTAATTAGGAAAAAATACGGCTTAATTGCTTTCTCTTATGAATGGTTCCGCGTATACATTTTTTTTCAAGCACCAGTAGTAATCGGCCATCATGTTAATGCCCAGCGCACTTGGTACCTTTCCTCCATTGTTCGGACATCCTGGTGATACTTCTCCCCTTGCCAATAATCTAAGTGAAAGCCCAAAAAGCGCAGTTTAATATACGACATCCCAGGTTCTTAAAGCTTTTCAGCAGATTACTGACGATGACTTTTTACTCAGAAATTCGTTGCTTTCCTAAAAAGTTACCAGTAAGTTTTTTTTTTTTTTAAAATCAATCCAATCTTTCTTCTGTATTTCGTATATGGCCTTTTCAAATTCAGAATATTTCATTAAGCTTCTAATCTGAGGACCATCAAAAATACCAGTAATCAATTTCTCATTTTTTATGATTGAAAATTTATTTTTTAAATAAAGAAAAGTTTGGATCTGTTTGTTCATTGTCTTAACAAGATTTTCATCAAGCCTGTCTTTATATGCAGTTGTGGGAGTAAAATATTTTTAGAATCAGACATTATTAATGACATTTTGAAATTCAGGAGTAAAAGATTTTCGAGCTGGCAACTCATATTGTTCAAAATGTTTGTCGTCTGCACGACTATCTCACAAACAAAGTAAGCAGGCATGCTTTGTGTAAGCATCTTGCGTTCCTAATACCATAGAGAGAGGTAACCTGTAAAAATGAAAGAAGCTAAATATATTTGTCTTTCTTGAGTTTTTTGCATCATTGCTCTTCATTATTTGTAACAATTTTAATCTCTAATAGTTTTGTGTCAAGAAAAACAAATTTACAGTAACGTAACTTGAGATCACAAAAAACTCTCCAATGATGATCGTTGTATTTGAGAACGTTAGGAAGAATTTTCATATTGTCATAATTTAATTTCAATCAGTTGGATAGAATAAAGCCAACTGGAACAGAACCAAGTATGTTACAATTATGCAATTGTACAGCTTTGAGACTTCTATTTGGTGAGTCTATAAATA